>MCFC01000021.1:0-226616 GCA_002105065.1 Naematelia encephala
CTTTCTCAATGAGGTGTGGATTGAGGGACTGTCATGACAAGCTGTCAGATGCTCAAGCATTTCTATGGTGTCACGGTGCCTCTGCCGATCGGCGCGGAAGGGTCCGAAACAGCTCTGCCGGGGATTTCCAAAGGTTATCGATTATAAGCAAACTTCGGTAACCTTGGTATACGATGGGTGTCGATGAGCAACCTGGGGACTTAATCTAGTAGCCAGTTGCCTGCGTCGATCGGGTTTGGTCTTTCGATGTTTCCTAGGACTTCATATACTCGGACTACGGTTACTAAGATACTAAGATACGACAACAATCAAGAATCGCTGGGGAATCCCTTCTCCAGCGATACCGATATATATATATTAAGCATTCCCTCACTTCAGCAACGATTGCCTACCATTAACAATCTTTGCTTTGTCTCAGCCATGTTTTCCGTTACTTGCCTTTGCTCTGTTACCTATTGTCTTCCGCAAAGAGTAACCGTCCCCGTTCTCTTACTTCTTCCGTCGTATCCTCTTCATGCATGTTACCCGTATCGGCTTAGCATGTAGAGATGGCTGGTCGACGTCTCGATGTACCTTCCTCTTACGGTTCCTTGTTTACTGGACGATTACCTCTTGTGGGTCATCATAAGCATCGATGTCCAATCCTTAGCAATCTTTGCTCAGGTTTGTCGGCAGTTGTCCTGATGGCTGATGGTCGATCTTGTTTTCCTCTTTGATCGATGCCCGCTACCTTGGTGAGAGTATCCCTCCTCTTCTTTATACTCCCGTCTTACTTCTCCTCGGTCTAGAACCACCTAGGCCTGTCATGAGACTAGTTCGGGATACCAATCCATCAATAGGGGGATCCTTTGTGGTCCCGGTTGGTTCTAGTCCCTGTCCGGTGTTTGCTCTCATCGACCCTCGTTTGGAATGCAAGCAATGTTTGCTATAGATGTCTAATTGTGGGACATCGTGTCCAATTGATACCGTCGTTTGTTGGTCTTTGCTCATTCATGACATATGGTTTGCTGAGCTGGTCCACAGGGGACATGTCCCCTTGGAGGCAGTGGGAATGTCCACTGAAGGTGGACAAGGAATGGAAATGTCCCCTTCAGGTGGACAAGGACTGGAAATGTCCCCTTCAGGTGGACATGAAATGTCCCCTCTAGGTGGACAAGTGATGGAAATGTCCCCTTCAGGTGGACATGAAATGTCCCCTCTAGGTGGACAAGTGTCACGGTCACGCCTATATGTAGCTAAAACTGGGATCTTGGTAAGATCCCGGTTATCGTGACCCTTTTGATGTTGAATGGTGTAGCGGAATAGCTACATGAAGCATCGGCTATTAGTTAGGTCGATGATTTATGACATAATAACCGGGATCTTCGGGTCATGGGTTCGAATCCCCGCCTGCGCAGAAGTTTTGGGTGGACTTTTGCGCAGAGGATAATCCAGGATCGACGTGACTTGGAAAAGGTGCTCGAGCCTTTTCGGGTTCCAGATAGGCGTGATAGGCGCAGAGGCGCGCCTTTCTGAGTGGGATCAGACTGTCACGGTCACGCCTATATGTAGCTAAAACTGGGATCTTGGTAAGATCCCGGTTATCGTGACCCTTTTGATGTTGAATGGTGTAGCGGAATAGCTACATGAAGCATCGGCTATTAGTTAGGTCGATGATTTATGACAACAAGGACTGGAAATGTCCCCTTCAGGTGGACATGAAATGTCCCCTCTAGGTGGACAAGGAGTGGAAATGTCCCCTTCAGGTGGACAAACTGTGAGTCTTTCTTGAAAATGTCCCCTTTTTGGTGGACTGATTTGGTCACAGCTACCTTCAAGTATGCCTGTCCCAAGGCCAAAAGTGATGGTGTCCACTCAGACTGGGGGACAAAATGTGAGTTCTGCCATAATGTCCCCTTTGTGGTGGACTGACATGAACAAGCACCCAATCCAGAGGGGACAACCTCAGAGGCAGCCTATCAATACTTTGAAGGATGTCCCTGTCCACCTTGTCCACCAACTCCAGTCATGTCCACCAACCTATCATACCAACTGGATCAAGGGGGATGGCAACTGCCTCTTTGCAGCCTTTGCCAAGGCATTGGGAAGGGGGACACATTCAGAGATGAGGTCCACTGCTGTCCACTGGATAGGGGACAATCAGGTGGACTTCATTGATTTTGTCCCTGGTGGACATGATCAAGCACTCAAAAAGTACTTGGAAAAAATGTCCCAGCAAGGTGTATGGGGGGACTACCTCACTCTGGGGGCTCTTTGTGAGGCATACAAGGTGCATGTCCATGTCCTCAAAAGGGGACATAAAGGGGACTTTACCTGGATGGAGGTGGGGGACAAGGACAAGTGTAAGACTGAATTTTGGCTCTATCTCAATAACCATCATTATGAGAATCTACTGGGAGTAAGTCAGATAGACTTTAGTAGTTAGTCAATGATGTCCCCTTTGGTGGACATCATCACCAAAGGGGACATCATCAAGCAAGGTGGACATACTCAAGTGATGTCCCCATTCATGGTGGACAAGGTCAATAGAAATGAATCAAGTATTGAACTCCATATATGTCCCATCCCAGTCATCTCAGCATATGTCAATCACAGGTGGACAACATGAGAAATGTCCCCCTCTTGTCCACCATATGTTTCCCTCTCATGTCCCACCTTTGCCACTCTTGTCCACCTCTTTCCCCTCTGTCCACCAGAAATGTCCCCCTTTGCCACCCATGTCCACCAGAAATGTCCCCCTTTGCCATCCATGTCCACCAAAAATGTCCCCTTTTGTCGCCCATGTCCACCTTCACCATGTCCACCTTGTCCACCACTTTTCCTCCATACTATGTATCATAGTGGTGGACACAGACAGCCATAGGTCAATCTGGGTGGTGGACAAGCTCACAAGGAAAGTTGGAGAGAAGGGAACATTATCAGCTGGTGGACATGTTCAACTCAAAAAGGGCACATTTTTTTGAAAAGGGGACATTTTTGGGAAAAGTACCAAAATGTCCCTTTTTCAAGTATAGCTCCTTCAGTTTTCAACCCTCAGCTCCATGGGTTATACCCCTAGAACCGTCTTGAAAAGGGCTATCTAATGGTATATAACACTTGCCAGAATTCATCATATTCACAAAAACCCCCGTACCCGGACCACCCTATAACCCTTAAGAAAATTGCTTGGACAAAAACCCACCGCCCCGGGACCGCCTTGTAACCCCCTAACCCATAAGTTAGAATAAAATTGCACTGCAACATTGAGTATTTTGACTCATTTTGACCCAAGTCAATTTTTTATTACAACTAGACAAATTGTTTTGACAACATGATAAATTCTCTTGATCAGCTGCATGGTGGATGTAGCATGCTTAGTGATTGCCACTTGTCACCAATTGTTACAACCTGTCCATGTTGTGGAGGCAATAGCAGACTAGATCCTTGTATATCAAACCTATTATGAACATGGCTACAATTCAAATAGTTAATATAATGCTACAGTATAAGGGAACATCACTGGTTTAGGGGTTGCTACTAGCACGCCAGAACGCTATCAATGTGATTGATGAAGAAATAGCTTCCAGGAAAATCACTCTGCTTTCACAACACCAAGCTGCCACATTCAGACTTATGCGCGCGGTGAGTATGTGCAACGAACCCTGCCAAGACCTTGATCGCCCTACTAGATTTTGACTACATTATCTTGAGTGGTGAGGTCAAGTGTCATCCTATGTCTCTTCCTCTGGAGCTGCTCTGAATTTGTCAAAGCTCACCTCAGAACACAGATGGGTCGGGTGGGTCGAGTGTGTCCCGGTGTGTGGTTTGGTCTCTTCATGGAAGAGGTCTACAATAGCCTTCGTATCTTCCAGTTAGTGGCGATGATAAGGGATATCATGGAATGTTGAGCTCGGCTCTGACGGCGAGGAGCACCGAGGCTCTGGACAGTCAGTATCTTTACCCGAGTCGTAACTATCGGGTAAAGATGACGAGGGCGTAGGTCCGGTGAGCAAGGGGGAGCGGATAATGTAAAGTGGGAAGAGGAAGCGAGGGGCGGGAAGCTTGACGTGGCGGTCTAAAGAGTGAGTAGATTGGGAAGAGAGGGACGGACGATGATGCGGAAGGCTGGCTTGGGGCAAGACCTTGAGGGTCCGGAATATATACCGCTTACGAGTCTTTCGCGTCCCGATATCAATACCCTATCTAGGCGTTAGTGATGACGGGTAGCCTGTGACGATCCCACTTTCATATCCAGCATCTACTTTGCATTCAAGATGTATTCCTAATTCGTCTTTCAAACGATATATCCGATGACATGCCGCACGGCACTATATTCGGTTTCTTGTAGGAGTTGTCTTTCAGTCTGATCACTCTTCCCCACTGTAGGCATCCGCGTTCTGCACTATAGCATGAATCCAACGAACAATTGAATAGTGACCCTCGATGCTTGACTTCTCGTCCACGGTGTGCTATGACTACCAGTCAGACACGAGGCATCAGGAGTACCCAGAAAGACCCACCAATGCGAAAACCGAGCTCGGGGGTGCTCCCATGAACCGGTAAATGTTCTTGGTGAGATTGTAATAGTTCCTACAGTCCGTGTTTCCGCTACAACACACTTCGTCGGCACGAAGTCGATATATCGAGAGTTTTACTCACGTCATGGCATAGGGTGCCACAATGAGTTCAGCACCCTCTTCTCCCTGCAAAGCACCCCTGCACTGTCATTAGAGATTCAGACACGACTTCACCTGCCTGTGAAGGCTTACTTGACGGTACCAGCGAACAATTCCCAAACACCTCCAGTACTTGGTGACCTGGGCGCCGGCTCTAACGGTAACCCGATCATCTCGACCCTAATGAATTTGCCCTCAAGTGCCCCTTCATCCGTTGAGTTACCTTTGAAAGCCGAGAAATGTAGTCCGTTCTTCTTGGCGACTTTCTCCAAAATCCCCGCGACATATTTCTGAGTACTGTCTACGCTCTCGGAAAAATCGATCCGGAAGTTCACGTGAGCAGTGACGAGTTCAGGGAGGGCGTTGACCTTGACTCCGCCATTGATCACGTCGACTGCGGTGGTCGTCCCGAGCATCGCGCGGTCTCTGCGGGATTCTGAGGATATTACCTGGGCAAGTTTCGGCCAGGACTTGGGTCCTTCGGTGTGTAGGAGTTTGGAGTATTTCTTGGGGAATGAGGGGGAATGCTCGGAGGCACAGAAGAGACCTGTCAGGATGGGTGAGGCAGGTGTGAGCTGAAAAAAGGATTAGCATTGTTTTTATATGGCCACTGACCGACATACCTTGACCGGGAAGGGGTTGTTTTCGAGCCCGCTGACCACTTGCGACATGATACCGATACCAGTGTGGACAGGTGGCACAGACGAGTGCTGCGAGAGCATCAGCATGGGGACCGGATATGAGCATCGAGTCCACTAACACCTCCGGCAGTAGCGACCGAGATCTACAAGATGATCAATAAATATTGGCGACACACTGGAGGTATACTCACAACGATGTCCATGTATCCTTTTTCGCCCATAGCAGGGACAGCGAAAGGGGCGCCCCACATCTGAAAGATTATCAGGCTGCCACACCTTGATTAATGGGACCGGTGACTTACATCGTCCATATCATCAACGCCTTCATCGATGACCATCAACAAAGAGTCGAAACCATATCTTTCCTCAAGGAAAGGCGCAATATGTCCCTGACCTCTTCGAGCAAAATCCACTTCCTCGTCAAACCCGTGAGTTAAGATTATCGTTCGTCGAGGGACGAAACCGTTTGCGAGAAGGTGTGTGATGGCTTCCCCTATGAGGACGATATGATGATCAGCTTGCGACCCAGTCGGGGAAACTTTGTGGTAACTGAAGAAAGCTCACACTGGGCAACGAGCAGAGTCTTGTCGTCTGCTGCTCCTCGACCCCATACGTATGTGCCATCACTGAAGCCCGAGAAGGCTCCATGAGTCCATCGATCGAAGGTCGATGGCGGAGCTGGCACGACGTCGTAGTGGGACATCCTGGGCGAGATTCAGCTTGCGTCCCGGCAACAGCTCTGGTGAGAACCCACAATAGAAGAGGTTTCAGCGAAGGGTCAGTGCCTTCGATGGTCACAAGGATACCTAAGGCTAATGGGGCGTGGTGTCAGCGATGTTGCCCATCCTTCTGTAAGGCATAGTAGAGGGGAAACCCACTGTTTATGAACTCGATCTTGGCTTTCTCGTGGCTATCACACGATTCAGAGTCGCTCATGTCACATGGCGACACAGTATTACTCACACAAGCGGGAACGATTTCTTGAGCCATCCTTGGAAATCAACAAATGGTTTCCAACGAGGATCGTCCTCTGGATCTCCGTTGTCGTCGAAGGACTCAGTTGGGATTTGCTGTATCACCCCGACGATTAGCCCATTCACGGTATACGTTATGAGGGTAGACATACAACAGCCTGAGAGAGAAGATCGATCGATCGTATCTTTTCATGATCCGTCATGTTCCATATCATCTTCGGGTAGATAGCCTTAGGCTGCTTAGGACATTTGGCGAGTTCTTCGAAGATCGTCTCATCTTCCGCTGTCCATTTGTTGGAAGCGAGACCGATGGGACCGATGATAGCGGAGAGGGCGGTTTTGACGGTCGATACAGAGGTATCTATTATTGGAATGGAGGGCGATACGACTAAAGACGCACATATCAACAGAGCTATCGCTGTCAATCGGGTACGCCTGCTACGTTTCGCAGGCTTTGCAACTGTCCCGCTCGGAAGCGGAAGAGATGCGATTTTCTCTGACATCTTGTTTGGCATTCAAGGGTCAGATGAGAAGAGGTTGTCCTGGACGTCCGAGGTGAGAGTGGAGATGGTCGTAGGGTTACCATGACTGACCTCTCGACATCCACCTGTAGTCAGAGTGCAGACGAAAGAAGAGAAGGACCACGCCATGGTCGGTTATGTCGCATGTCGCGTTGTCGCGAGTGTCGCGAGTGTCGCATATTATTTTTCCGTTGAACGTTGTTCCCCTCTAAAATCGGTAGAATCACTTGGATACTTGTTTTTCCAGTTGGTTTTACTTTCATCTCCTTCACTTACGCCCTCTTCTGATCAAAGATGCGTCTCACCCCAATCACCTCCTTACGCGACTCAAAAGATCCACACGCCGATGCTATCGACTTGGCCCATCTTAGAGCTAGCACCATCGACTCCTCAGAAATTGGAACTTTAGCATATGGTGGTGTTCCACTTTCCAATATAATCTCACATGCAGCGGAAGGTTACGAGAAGGGTATTCGAAACGGCTTCGATACTCCCTCTATCAGTGCAGAGACGAGCGACGGACTGGGTAACCACATCGATCGATCCGAACATCTCGTCATCAGAGATTTGGATTTACCTCAGCTCGAATCCTCCTCTGAGGTCGGTCAAGGAAGGATAATAGCTCATGCCGAATATGTCTGCTGTCCAACAGATTGGTTCTCACGAAACAAATTCACTCCCGCTGATCCCAATACACCGGTTGATCCGAGATTAGAAGGGGGAAATCAGGCTCTAATGGATGAATTCACGGCGAAGATATACCGGACCTCGGAAGCTCTTATTGGAGGACAGGAATGTTATATGTTAACGGCTCTCCATACTCTCGATACTCATTTGCGGAAGGGTATCGCCACAAGATTAGTCCAATGGATCTTTCCGTATGCCAAATCGACTAAAAGACCAATTTTCCTCGTAGCTAGTCCAATCGGTGCACACGTATATTGGAAGAATGGTTACGAAAGCGTTGGCGGTAACAATGGGATCATTGAGATTCAGCTTGAAGACTGGGGCGGGACTAAAGGAGGGGTTCATCGGCTTCTTGCGATGAGGAAAGAGCCGTCATAAAGCAGCAGGAGCAGACTTGGGAAATCGCTGTGGAGTTCAGATGAACGGAGCCGCCCCACAGTATGTAACCTCGCTGGGAACGAGGTTGAGGCCGTCAAGGACATAGAACAGTACCTGATCGCGAGTCAGATTTGAACATGTAAGACGCAGTTATGCAATATCGTATATTGTCTTCCAAGAGCTATAAGCTTGCCCTGTTGCAACCTTCCGGATCCTCATCCGCAATTCCTGCACACCTTACACTTTTTGAATGTTTCCGCTCGCATCGCTATTGAGAAGCTCGAAGTGTCGCCAGACCAGCCGGCGACCAAGTACTGGGTATACATGAGGTTTATCACTTATACTAGCTACGGATCTAGGACCGACGATATGTGCGGCTACAGCTCAACCATGTACTCGAGCTTCCACCTGACACAAAGAAAATCGGCGGATCGACAGAAAGAGTAAGCGCCGTCAGAGAGGCTCGCTGGCCATGTCCATATCGCCGTGGCTACTGTTCGCTTCATGAGACTCTCAGAGAGAAACACAGGATCCCTACACGCCATACCTGGAGTCTCTGTAGAAACCGGTGCCAACCAATGACAATATTCTCAGAAAAGCCTGGCATTCATCGGAGAAGACTAAAACTCTCAAAGCTGTATGTTGGAGTTATTCTCTGTCATCTTTACTTCTCTACCGGCCCCTTCATATCTTTTCTTCGTCCAAATCCACACAGAAACGCATCCTCCACAGGATTACAGCTCCTTGCTGGCGTCGGCGTTCAGGATGAAAGCTTGGTAGAAGCTGATCGTTTCATTAGCCTTGAGATCTTAGGTAAAAGACAACTACATACCGCACAAACTCAACCATGGCGTCGGCAGACTAATAAGTAGGTCAATCGGGGTCCCGAGAATCATTCGCAAACTTACGACTCGTTCGTTGATCGTATGAGCTGGATCACTGGATCAGCATTAGGCCTCACGTAAGAGTGTGTGACTCACCGCCCTGGTTGCCATCATCTGAAACATAGCGCCAGCGATAAATGTTCCTGGTAAAGTCCCAATATCTGCGAAGTAAACGGTTAGTGATCCTGATCTTTCGGGCGTTCCCCTCACCGATTGGTGTCCGTGTTCTGTCAAAACCCCGTCAGTGACACTTCCCCTGCCATCTGTCGCACTCACCCCAGTAGCCATGAAGGGAGCCATGACGAGGTCGTCTCCAACAGCCAGTTCCACTATCTCTCCGTTGGTGCTGACCTCTGGTCTGGACGCCCACATTCCTCGAGAGGTACCCGCAAGCAGACGCCAGGCAGCAGACCCCATGTCGGTAGGGGAGATTGGTGCTGGGTTAAGGGTGTTGTCGCCGAATGCTCCTGTGAGGCTGACATGGCCCGCAGCTTTCTCCGTCGGAGTGAAAGACCTGCCAAAGCCGTCCAAGGATAGCTTGTACTCCTTGACTGTAGGGAGCAGAGTGGCAAAAATCTGCTCATGAAGCTCCTCGACAGATGATGCAACATCGATTCGGTGATTAACAACAACTGTAACGACTTCGGGCTATTATTTTGGATGACGAGATTCATTAATCAGTCGCTACTTCTCCTGCACTCCACCAAGACTCACGAGTGCGTTGACTTTCACACCTCCGTAGATGAGGTCGGTAGCCTGGGTGGTGGTCAACAAAGCACGAGTAGGGTTTCCCATGCCCGGGCCGACCCAGTTGGGGCCCATGCCTTCCACAATTAGAATTTCGGGTAGACTTTTGAACGCTTTGGCATCGCCTTTCTCGCTCTTCATCACCTCCTTCTTGAGCGCACTGGGCATAGTGGACGCATATGCTGCAGAGCATTGCAGGAAGCCCCATACAGGGGACGTCTTGCGGAGTCTGACTGGGTGTGGGTGCTTCTCCAGCTGGGCGACCAGGAGAGCCGTTAACCCAATGTTGGTGTGAACAGGGGGCACCGAAGAGTGTCCGCCAAGCGTCGAGATTGTCATGTTTAGGTCAAACTTGCCCTTTTCCGCTACAGAAACAAGACCAAAGGTCTAAAAGTCAGCCAGTACACCCGAGGATCGTAGGCGAACCTGTCCCCACGACTTGGAGATGCCGCTACCCTCGTCGATGAGGATCGCCATCGAGTCTTTCCCGTATTTATTGAGTAGCCAGTCTCTGATTGCAGCTGCACCACGGGAACTGCCTCCCTCCTCATCATGTCCAAAGCCGAGAATGACAGTTCGTGTCGGCGTGAATTTGGAAGTCTCGAGTAGAAGCTCGATGGCAGCCCTGTATGTCAGCGTATGTATAGCAGACCCAACTCACATGATTGAGGTGAGACCCGACTTATCGTCACTTGAACCTCGGCCCCAAATGTACTCCCCATCATAAATTGCACCAAACGGAGGTTGATCCCACTGGTAAACGGTGTCAGGTAGCACAGGTACTACATCTGCTCGTCAGCGTCAATATTCGAGTGTTAAATCTCACCTTGGTGCGCGGCAAGGAAGATTGGCTGCAGAGACTCATCCGAGCCAAACCATTCAAACACTAGTCCCCAAGTGTCTAGCTTGGTCCTGGTCAAGTGCTTGTGACTATGTTGGCACGTCAGCATCCTTCACAGGACAGCCTGCATCACTTACACCAGAGGGTAAGACTCCTCAAGATCTAAACGGTGTCAGGAACACCTACTCTATTTTTGAGATCACTCACATTCGTGAAATTCGCCAAAGATATCCCAACGCTCATCCTCTCCAGGCTCTCCCATGCCGTCGTAGACTTGAGTGGGCACCTTGATTGCCCCTTGATGCCATTTTATGATTCTGTCCTTGTGCTCCCACACGCTAGAGACGTTGAATATACCTTTTGAAGGCATCAACGGCTCAGCTTGGGCACAAGAAGGTTTGAGAGTGGATTGTGCTGCAGCATTGGAGGTACGTCCCCTGCGGGAAAAGAAAGCGAGAGGGGAGGGAGAAAGAAGGGTAATGAGAGAGAACAGCGAAAGCAAAAGGGCAATCGACTTTTTGTGTGAGGCGGGGGCTGGCTTGGGGTAGGCTGAAGGGAGTAATGGTTCATGGACAGAGGGCTTCTCCATGATCATGGGTTCTTTGTGGTGGGCAGATCTTGTCTGGTACATCCCGGAAGTGACAGCTGCTTGTACGAGTATGGGTTGTCGTATCGGCCAATTCCGCTTTATCGCGGGTCGTGACCTGAGAGTGCTGTTATCGTCTGTCTTGAAATACACGTTGGTCGGCTCCTCGGCTCTCTATTTCTCAAATTATTTGCTACGACTAAGCATGTCTTTGCAAATATGTTGGTCGCTAGAGTCGCAATTATTAACAGCAACGGTGAGAGAGGCCTAACTCTATAGTCGTCTAATGACGACCACTAATACCGACCCATGCAACTAATGCCGACTTATGCGATGTTCCCTTAGACGCGGCAATGTATTGTACCCTCTTCCACGGTGATCCAATCGAACAAACTCGGAGGTGGGAGAACAGGGACGGTACCAATTTGCGTGACGCACCAGATCCCATCCCCCAGGGGGGGGGGGGGGGGGGGGGGGGCGGTGTTGTTCGGGAAACCACAGAGCTTGGAGCAGGCATAACGGCTTTGACCAACTGTCGGCTAATCATCAAGCTGGCTAATCAGAAACGGGCTCCATTTTCGTACAGAACACCATCATCGTTGCCTGATTACAGGTGCCGACGACCTTATCAGCGGATGGCATCCGTGTTTCACAATCGATTAGCCGACTTGGCCTCTTAAACCCCTCAATCCTCTATATAAATGTGAGCTGCTGAAGGGGTCCTACTATTGACTTATTCTCATATCGGAACGAATCTTGAGCAAGCATTTTGGTTGAGATGTCGGACATCAAGGCCACTGAGCAAACTCATCACCTCTCCGCGCTGGAGAGGGTGGGGAATGTACTCGACTTACCGATGGATGACAACAAGGATGAGATGCGCCACGGTGGCCTGGTCACCGTAGCCGAGCTCAACTCCGGAGACGCTGCGTAAGTACCGTCACAAGATATTACTCAACCCACTTACTGAGTCGAACAGAATGGATGCTGAGACGCAATTCACGGACGCAGAATTCAACAAGCTGAAGCGAAAAGTCGACTGGATCCTCCTACCCTTGGTGAGCTACTCTGTCATCTGCGCGAAACTCGAGAAGACTGAAATGACGGCGGACAGATGTGGTGGTGCTATGGTATCCAGCAAACCGATAAAACCGGTCTTAGTTTCATGAACGTGTTTGGCCTGCAGAAATCAACTCACATGGTTGGACAGCAGTACTCTTTGCTGACTGTAGTGTTCTGTAAGTGATGTCTTGCAAGATACCATGTCCTTCATGACGCGTTCAGATGTCGGATATGCTTGCTTCGAATTCCCTTCCAGTATCCTGATGCAAAGATTCAGTGAGTGGTTTCCCGTCCCTAAAGGTAATTTTCTAACGGTCTGAGAGACATGGGCAAGGTTCTGGCCATCTTCATGTAAGTCTCCTAGTTGACCCATTCCTGACGCGTGAAGGTTCTGCTGGGGTGTTATTGTCCTTTGCCAAGCATTCCTCAATGACTGGTCCCAATTCATGGCTCTTCGTTTTCTCCAAGGAATGTTCGAGTGCGCTATCTCACCCGGCTTCACTCTCCTCATCGCCAACTGGTACACTACCCGTGAACACGCATCACGATCCCTTGTCTTCCAATCGGCCAACGCAGGTTGGGGTGTGGTCGTCAATCTCACCATGTACGGTATTGCCTCAAAGGCCAAGGAAGACCCTGTTGGTTTCGTCGGGTCTGCGCCGTGGCGAGGTATCGCATTGTTTCTGGGGGCTCAGACCCTTGTTGCTTCAGCTATTTCATGGTTCATACTAGGTACACCCAACGAAATCAGATGGCTCAGCAAACGGGAGAAGCTCATGGCGAACGCCCGCATCATTAAAAACCACCTCGGTACCGATCTGACCGGCAGAAAGCACTGGAAATGGGACCAAGTCAAGGAGGCCTTCATGGACCCCGTCCTCTATTTCCAGTTCGTCAACGCATTCTTGGGTTCTGTTTGTAACGGTGCTCTCTCCACCTTTGGCACAGTCATCAACGCCTCGTTCGGTTTCACCAACCTGCAGGTCATCTTGTACAGTATTCCCCAGAATGTCGTCTCGGTGTGCCTCTTCGCCATCATGGGATACACCACTTTGAGATGGCGCGACATCCGAATGTGGTGGATGATGGCAAGTACTGTCCCGCCTTTCGTCGGCATGCTCGGCGTCGCTCTTCTGCCCAATGATGCCGCTTACAAGTGGGACAAATGGGGCTGCTACCTGATCATAGTCACCTTTGTCATTCCGACCTTCTCTGCTTTGGCTCTCATCACCTCCAACACTGCGGGTCGGACCAAGCGAACCGTCATGAGCAGCACGGTCTTCATTGCCTACTGCACAGGGAATATCGCAGGTTCGCAGGTCATGCAGTCCAGGGATGCTCCCCATTACACGCACGGTGTTACGATCATCGCCATCTTAATGGCGATTGAGTTCATCACCATTGTCGTCTGGAGATTTTGGCTTGTGCATGTAAACCGTAAAAAGGCCAAGGCCATCGAGCTCGAGGGCTTGTCTTCTGAGGAGGTGGAGCGACGAGCACAGGAACTCGGCTCCCAAGATGTGACGGACAGGAAGAACCCGTACTTCTCGTAAGTCTCTTGTTTCGTCTGGAGATAAAAGCTGATTGATCAAAAGTTATGCCTTGTAAGGAGCTTTGAATGCGCGATTGATGTCGCAGATTGGTGAAGTTTACTAGATAAATTGCTGGAGGTAGATGGGAAGTGGGAGCACGCTTTTTTTAATATGTATGCGTTCTTGTTATGCATTTTTCCGAGAGAAAACGTTCTGGTTCTGGAGGCTCCAATCAGTTCGAGCTTGAATACACTGCCCAGGTCTTTTTTTATACGTCTTTCAGCCTCAGTGGTCTCCCAAGAAAATTCAACCTTGTGGATTCTCTCGTCTTTGCATCGAATGTTTCTGCAGTCTTTGCTTTTGAGGTGTTCTATGGTTTGCAGACCTGCGTACTCGTAAGAAGTGAAGTGGATATCCCTCTGTATGGTAAGTACACTAAACTGTATATGAAACACAGAGATAGTAGTAGTTAGGCTCTATGAACCTCTCATCCATGTAGAGGAAAGAGAAAAAGAAAAAACAAACGACTTGTTCGGGTGAAGTCTCACTATCCACTTTGACCGTTTCATAGTCATATTGGAGAAATCTATTTGTCCATGCATCCCCTTGCAATGCATCTTTATCATTTCGAATACTCAACTTATCCGCCCTCTGAACGTCGTTACTCCCTTCGGCGTAGACCGAAGATAACATATATGCGAAGTAACCGATGACAAACATCACATACATGAGAAAGAACCGACCATACCGTACTTTTTCTCTTGTAACTACACGCACATACGAGTGATGTCGACCCTCTCTCCACTTCAACCTCCCACTACTATAACAGAGTCCTCAGCACTTCTTCCAAAAGCGCAAGTACCATGGTTTGGCCAGATCCCCAGAGTTTTCTTCTCGTCGATGCTTATCGCGATCGCATTTGGTTTCACGCAAACATCCCTCATCTACGCGTTTCGTGTCATGACATGTGACGAATATTTCAAAACACACGAATGGGTCGGAGACGGCGACCGATGTGCAATACCGCGAATTGAATCGGATACCGCGATAGAAATCGCCATCGTTGGCTCGTCGACCACATTTTTCACAATGATCAATGTTTTCATCGTCGGGTGGATGGTGAAACGCTATGGAGTCAAAACCGCAATGTTTCAGCAGACTGCTTGGGCAGCAGCTCGAAACTTGACTCAAATATACGCTCAGACAATTGGAGGACGGACCGGAATCATCATCATCCAGGTTACCCAGTTTTTCAACATATTAGGTAGCGGAGGGGGTTCTCAGCTAGCAGGTAACTCGTACATTGCTGCGTTAGCGGATCCCGAAAAGCGAACCGGTCTTTTTGGCGTCCTTAGTGGAGTGAACATGTTTGGCAACGCACTGGGTTACGTTGGCGGTGGTCTTGCCTTTCGCTACATCGGGCCCCTGTACCCCTTCTACGGCGCCTTTTGTCTCCTTGTCTTAGCAACCATATTTGGCGCTTTATTCCTCCCATATATTGCCCCACCAGTAGTCACCGAAAAAACGAAAAACGGCATCTTCGATCCACTCAAAATCTTCATCCCTCGCAAACGCATGATCAACGGTCGCTCGAGATGGGATCTCAACCTATGCCTCCTTGGTTCTGGAGTCTTCTTGTCAGTTTTCGCCACAGGATATGTACCACTTGGGCTGCAGCTCGTCGGCACCAACGTTTTTGGCTTTGAGCCTGATGATAGTGGTTTCATGATTTCTTTCACACTGTTAATAAATGCTTTCTTCCTCTCGATTTGCTTCCCACGTATCATCACTTCGGGCCGACGCCTCATGTCTCATCGGCGAGATGTCCCCAGCAATCGAGCGGATGAAAGACCAGACGATCCCTATCAAGCTGAAGAGCCGACCGTCTTGGGAAGTCTACAGCAGAACCAAGCACAGCAGCCAACCGACGTGCAACATGGTTCCACATTCGACCTATACTTCCTCCAATCATCCATATTCACCGATGCTTTGTTGACCTCTGGCGTCTCCTTCAGCACCCGCGGACTGCATCTGTTTATCGCAGCAGGGATACTTCCGTTTGCGTCAGGGACTGGTGCCGCAGCGAAAGGGGTCACTCTAGACTTCGTCACCCCAGAGCTCAGGGCGGACGCTCTCGGTGCTATCTCCTTGGTGGAGAAAATCGCATACGTGCTAACGACTGGGGTATTTGGCTACGTTTTCTCCATTCTATCCGAGCTGCAGCGCCCCATGCTGCTTTTTGTAGCCAATGCGGCAGTCGCGTTGATCGCATTCCTCCTCCTGATTCCCGTTCGCATGCCACGTCCCGGTCAAGAGTTGGTTTCGGGATAACGGACACCCTCACTTACCGTTGCGGTCATCCTAAGGAAGCTATACATGAATGCAACCCATGTGTTTTTGCGTCTGGAGATAATTGTGACTGTTGTGTTTCACTTGTATAGTGGATCATTCCAGGTACATTGTCGATTGCCATGCTGCGGTGCTCCCCGCTGGTTTTGTCTCCGACCCAAGTCTTGACCATGAAGACACGCTAAATGCTTGTGTCTCTCATTATGACAAGTATGCGGCCGACATCGGTGAGCCTCAAGATATCAAAGTGAACTGGGCTACATGGCGATATTGGGAGGCCGTTTAGCTAACAGGGATGGGGTTGTGATCATGGAGAGATAACGTACCTTAATAGAAAAACCGAACGCGTCAATTCCCCGAGTGTTTGTGTATTGCACTCACGTACTTTGCTTCTTACGGCTGCCACGTCTCATTCGTGTGTGCTTCAATCAATCGCACCGCCTATAAACCTGAGGCCTATATACATCTGGTCGCTTGGTTCCTCGTCCCAACAAGCCAATGCAGGTTCATGGTTGAACAGGCAGCATAATATAACGGCTCAACCAGTCATAGCCAAGTTCTGGTAACCTCACGTCGTTTCAAAACGAGTGGACATCGCTGCTTCAGACTTTTCCACCGCAGCTGCCTGTCTCAAGAGATGCTATCAAGGCCTTTGCCAATGCGGGGTCTCAGAGGCCCGTCACCCGTCAGGACACTGGGAACTCTGTCGGAACAAGACCAGACAATGAGACTCCCAGGCGGACGCCTTCTCGGATTCAGAGTATGGCAGCCCGGACGGCAAGCCGCTTATCTATCTCCACGGCTACCCATCCTCCCGCATCGAGGCCAAGCCCGCCGACGACATGGCCGGGCGGCACGGCATTCGCCTGCTCGCCCTGGACCGCCCGGGCTTTGGCCTCTCTACACCCCAGCCGAACCGGACGCTTTTGAACTACGCCGAGGACGTGCGCCACTTCGCTGAAGTCATGCACCTCGACCGCTTCGCCATCATAGGCGTCTCCGGCGGTGGACCCTTCGCCGTTGCCTGCACGCACGCCCTTCCCCGTCGCATGCTCACCGGAGTCGGCCTCTTCGCTTCCGGGGCGCCGTGGGCCGCCGGGGCGCACCACATGTCGTGGACGCGCAGGATCTTGTGCTGGCTGTCAAACCACTGGCCGAGCGCGTTAGGCCTGGTGATTCGTGCCTCGGCCAGCTTCGTTAAGATGATAATGTCCTCGGGGCCTGGAGTGCGCCGCCTCGACGCCTTTCTCGACAAGGCTGGCACGAAAGAGGAGGCAAGGAGGGTCAAGAACGGGCCTCTGCTGCGAAAGGAGAGCAAGGAAGAACGGAGGGAGTACCTGTGGAAGGTCCTGGCTGGCGAGCCGTTACGGCAAGGCTCCGACGCGGCGGTGCTCGAGGCGAGGCTGCTGTCGGCGCAGGACTGGGGATTCAAGCTGGAGGATGTTGACTTCGATCCGATTAGGATATGGCACGGCCTGGATGACGATAATTCGCCCATCGCCGCGATTCGATACTTGGCGAACCAGCTGCCGCATAGTGAGCTACACGAGTTTGAGGGCGATACTCATTATACGATGTTTCGACATCTCGAGGGTGCTTTGCAAGAACTTCTCCTGGAGGAGAAACCTAAAACAGTTGAGGGCATGGACCGACCCTAGTCTTTGATACATACAGTCTCTAATATGCAGTACACGATGTGTACGGATATCAATGCTCTTGAACCATGCTTCTGCCCGTTTTCATCAGCACACAGATGGAATACAGTATGTAACGCTCGCTGCTTGCTACACTGGTCCCTTCGATGGCCTGAAACTGTCTGGAGACACTTAAGCCATCTTAATGGATCGTCGGGCGATGCTGGCTACTCATGTGGAAACACATCTTATGAGGCTACCTACTTGCAAAGCTATACCGACCATCCGCCAATCGACTGGGGCGTTGGTACTACTTTCATTATTGCCGTCTCTTTCTCTTTCGTGCTCGAAGGAGAAAAAGGTGAAACTACATTGTGAATGCGATATTCCTTGATTTCCGATATTTTGCGTTCGCAGCTACTAAAGATATCCAAAATGAGATCTTGGAGAAGCTAAGGAAGCGACGAAGAGGGAGTAACCGTCGAGATTACCAATGCCCGAACGAGGCTACGACTGTGCTGTTGACAGCTCAATTGTGACAATTGTCGATAGCGGTCTGAAAGCCAAGCCGTGAAGAGAACGCACTCAGGAAAGACTGCTAAGGTACATCACGGTCATGTCATCATAAGAAATCTAAGCATGCACCCATATCTACGAGAATAGAGTCTGAATCTAGTTCGTACAGGTCCCGTTCCGTAATGTGTACCCCTTCTTACAAAGGTGTGCTTCACATCGACCCTGCATACAGCTGATAGCATTTGAAGACACTCCTTCGTAACGCATGCAGCTGGTGTTCGATTAGCTAGCTCCAGGTTTCAGTGAAATAAGGAGATAACTCACTTGACCCCGATGTGGTCAGTGAGTGTTTGTTTGTCGTAGTTTCCATGTAGACAGCCACCGCACGATTCAACCTCATTGGAGATGTCAACACACTAGGCAGCCTCATTCAGTTTATTCCATATGACAATCTGTAAAGCTCACCTCAAAGCCCGCCGCTTTCTGCGCGAGCAGGCAAGCCGTCAAGCCAGCGGGACACGACCTGTCGCTCATCTGTTTACCCAGAGCGAGTCTCAATCTTCTTCTTGATAGTCCCGAAGCACTCGCCGCTTCCGGATGGGTGTAGAAATACGCGGTCCCAGCAGTACACGTCAAGTCGTTACTGTTCGTATAGTCGGCCGTGCCACAAGAACAAGCAAAGTTGTTTTCGCCCGTAGACGGCGTGAAAATGAGCGCGCGGGAGTTTTCACAGAATGTAAAACATTGGTCGAGTGTTGTGACGGTTTCAGAGTCCGTCGGAGACGAAGTACTCGAAGGACCGGCAGTGCAAGTCTGGAAAGCGAAGGTCGTAATTAGGGACTTCACCTGCTTCCGTCAGTGGCTGCAGCGAGGACAGTGGCAGAAAACACCCACTGTGGCGTCGGTTGTAACACAATCCCCGCTACCATCAGGCGCACTGACGTATTCTGCAGCGGTGGGCCCGGTATTACTACAGTAGCAAGCGTCGGTCGAGGTTACGTAGAACGAATAGGAGAAAATTCCATTGCATTCGGCCTGGAAGAGGTTGTGGCATCAGCGAAATTGGTATTAACAGTGGTGCTGTACTCACCTCACAGGAAGCCTCGGAATCGACAGAAGTTTGTACTGTACGTGTTGAAGCGGAGGTTGGGGAGACACATGCCACGAAAGTAGAAGCTTGAACTGAGGAAACCACCACCAAGAGCGAAAGTAAAGTGGAGAATAACATCAGTCAAGGGAAAGAATGGTCGGGAGAGAAAGAGACGCATTGTTCGCCTCATGCTTATACCATAAAAGCCTCGAGGGACTGGGTTGTTTACCTCGCTTCATTCTTGCAGGTCCTACGGCCGATGTGGGATTCTGATAAGATATTCGCTTCTTTGGCTCATTCCATTACATTTTTAATACTGCACGGAGAACCTTAACGGCTGACGTCAGAATCAACCTTAAATTATCAAAACATCTGGTGAGACACGGAGGTAGGCCCATGTCCCGTACATGTCACGTGGTTATGTCATAGCGAACACCAGGGAAGAACATGCAGCATATCCAAAAACTATGGCTCTTGTGTACGAACAAGACCTTTCCCGCTCAGTAGGCTGCGGTATCGGACTTGCGTTCGCCTTCTGATCCGATATAGATACCAGCCTCATCGCCATCCTGCACTGCATGCGACCGCATGGAGGCGATCAATTCGGGTCGGAGCCACTTGTCGGCAGGGATAAACCACCATGACAGGATGCCAAAGATGCTCACAGCTCTGAGATGACGTGAGACCAGAGCCACCTTTGCTTAAGCGGACTTACCCAATGATGACAATCGCAAAGTTGAAAGTGGCGGCCGTGAAGGGATATTCAAGCGGCGAGTAGAGAACCGTCAAAAGGAAGGTGTTGTAGGCGAAGGCGAAAGCATAAAAGAATGGTCCCCATTTACCGAGAGACCATCTGGTGTGCTTAAATTCGTGAGGTGTCACGAGCAGCCGGCAGAACGAGATGAGAGCATATGCGGAGATCGAGGCTGGGGCCGAATCAGCCTGAAAAACGATGATAGAGGGATAAAGACAACTCACTGACGGCACCGGCACTCAGCAGACTAGTGAACGCTACTTGACTTCCGATACTGATAATCAGAAGAACCGTACTGAGGACGGCAATGAGGGTGATGGCGTTCTTGGGCTGTCCGGCACTATTGGGGGTTGAAATCCACTTGGAACCCGGTAGGATACCGTCCCGAGCAATAGCAAAAATCAACCGAGAAGATGCTGTGACCGCACATGAAGTGGACTAGCGATGGCATCAATATCGTTCGATGTTTTCAGCCAATGACAACTTACAAGGATCAGACCGAGGACAGCAATGATCGTCATTACCACAGCTCCTCCCTTGCCAATGGAGGCCTGCCAAATCTGGACAAATGGCTGAGGCGCATCGAAGCTGTACAGAAGCTCATCAGGAGGAATACAGAAAAGCCAGAGCGTTGTCGCGATGAGTGAACAGACTGCGGCAGCGAAAGCCGACCAGAAAATGCCCCGAGCAGCTGTGAGCCTGTAGGAAGACAAATCAGCAGTTGCTCGTCAAGCACAATCTCTGTATGACCTACGAAGCGTTCTTGGTTTCTTCAGCAATATGACCCGCAGCGTCATATCCACAAGCAACGTATCCAGCGCTGTGGTGCTGGTCAGCGATCGTACATGCCTAGCACCAAGAGAGGGCTTACTAGTAGAAGCTCAAGGCCCAATTCCATGCTTCTCCGAAGCCGGTCCCGTTATTTCTTCCTGTGAAGACCTCTTTAGCGGTGCGGAAGCCGTACGTCCGCGATACACCAATGGGAAGCCATATAAGTGACTAGAAATCCGCTTCAGCCAGAACCCAAGATGATTCAATCAACTCACAAGAACGAGGTCCAGCAGTAACAGATAAACCGTAAATCGGAAGGTCCTGGCGAACCACTTTGCTGAAAGTTGGAGGTCAGGACTGAGTTTCTGAGTTTTGACCTGAACTTACGAGGCAGGTAGTTTAAAAGAAGAGCGATCCACATGCACCCAAAACTGACCCCGAAGAGCGCGCCCCGATACGTTACGTTGGAGGCGTCTAGACCCCCGGGAAACTCCTTGTCGAAGACGACCATCAGTGAAAGGAGGAACTGCGCCGGCGCTTGAGAATTCGAGGCAACACTAAAGAAACGGTGAGGAGGATTCAGATATCAAGATTTTGAGACCCACAAAGAGACCCAAGCTGTGGCAGCCCACCAGCCAACAACGAATCCCACTAGACGCCCAGCTCTTTTACCTGCTGCTTCACTCGCCCAAACGTAGATGGATCCACTGATAGGCAGTGCTGAGCAGATCTCGGCGAGGACCGCAGCAGTGATAGTCACTCCGACGATCGAAACCACTGAAGATGACCAGATAGCAGCAGAACCACCTGTTGCGAGACCAATATACAGCAGCACGCGAGTCACGCCAATCTGCTAATATCAGAGAGGTCGAGCGACTATCAGGAGCCACTGACAAAGTTCATGGCGCAAAACGAGCTGGCAAAAGACTCGATTAGACCAAACGATCGTTTGAGAACCGGCACATAGCCCAATCCCGCCAACGCTTCAGCATCTGTGTCTACGGCAGGGGACTGGCTCCCGCCGGCGACATATCCCTTGCTGGGAAGCTCTTGTGACATGTTTTGAGTAGGATGGAAAGTGAACGACGGAAATCACTCCATATTTTAGCATCAGTTTCAGTCTACTTTATCGACCTGATACAGTTTGTGTTAATATTAGATATGGCGGCATCAGGAACCGAATTGACGTGATTGAGGATCGACACGGGATTACCAATGATAGCCGCTCGCTTGCACTATTATGCAAGGGTCGGGACGAGAAATACCAACTTTTTAGAGCAGTTTCCAGCTCGTGCTAATTAATTGCGACATCCGAAGGCTGATTCTCGAGTCCCGAAAGAGATCGTTAGGCCCGGAAGCCGTTCCGTCCCGGAATTCCCGGAGATCAAACATGATTGCCAAACACGCTAGCTCACGCCATGCCGCCGGTTTTGGACACCAGTCCAGGATTGTCCACTTCGCATCAATTGTACTCTGCATATGCATCGTTGCCATAATGTCGAGTCTTACTTGGGGACAGTATCTATACATTGGAGGCGTCTTTGTCGCTGCCATTGTGCTGCATCGGCTCCGCAAACGAGCATCACTACTCAGAATCCCAGGACCGCGTTCGGCCAATTGGCTGCTCGGCAATGGTAAGACCCTGATTGGGGATCGTTTCGTTGACATGCCATCAGAGTGGGAGATATACAACAATGTTGCTGGTCGTGTCTGGAACCGTTGGATCGATCTGTACGGTCCGGTAGTCCTGTACAAGAATGCTTTCTTCGTGCGTGAAGTCATTTAGAGGTCTTGAGTAAGCTGATCTTGTCGTAGAATGGATACACAGTCCTCCTTGCCGATCCCATTGCGGTAAAGTCCCTCCTGAGTGACGGACCGGATGGATACACATGGCATAAACCACCGTTCAATCGACAGACTAATGAGCGTCTGCTCGGTCGGGGTGTCATCTGGGCAGAAGGCGACGATCACAGGGTGCAACGGCGTCTGCTCAGCCCCGCCTTCAGCCCGACCAGCACACGACTGGTTAGTGACGCCTTCTGGGAGACGGCGGACAACGTGAGCTTCTAATCCATGACATCGGCCTCACTCTCATGTCTTAGCTTAAATCTGTCTTGCAACGGCAAATCGATCTTGATCCTGCAAGGACGGCGCGTGTGAATGCAGCCGATTTGATGTCCCGCGCAGCGTGAGTGTGGCGATATGGCTGTTGCTCATGTACCGTCAGACTCGATGTGATAGGTCTAGCTGGCTTCGAGCACAAATTCCACGCAGTGCTATCAGCGTCTCGCGAGGCAGTGTCTATCACGGACGGTCTTCATCAGGCGCTCGGTGCTCCTCCAGGCTGGAGAATGTTCCTGGTCAGTGTGCTCCCGAAGCCAACGTATCTACTCTAATGTTCGCTATTTTAGACTTTGAACTTGGCAAAATCGTTCCCCTTCATCTTCAATCACGCACCTCTGAAAGCGATTCAAAATCAGCGAGCATCAAAAGCATCCATCGACATTGTGGCCTACAAGGTACTTGCCGACGCGAAGAAATCGCTCTTGGAGAAGGACGGCAAAAGTATTCTCAGTATCTTGCTGCAGGAAAGTCAAAAAGGAGGCGAAAAGTTATCCGAGAAAGAAATCGTCGACAATTTTTCAACAATGATCACAGCAGGCCACGTATGTCCTACCTGCTCTCTTCTTCGGTCACACGCTGATCACACGACAGGAGACGACCGGTATCACACTCTCGCTCATTCTCTACGAGCTTTCTAGGAATCAGCCTTTTCAAGACTTGCTGCGCAAGGAACTTTTTGCTGTTGGAGGAGGACAGCTCTCATTCGATGACCTGCAGAGTGGAAAAGCTACCCATCTCGACGCAGTCATCAAAGAGGTGCTAAGAGTTTATCCCGCAAATATCCGGATTATCAGAAGGGTGAGTTCGATCTCGACGTCCTCGCTTAGTTGAATTAGGCGGAAACAGATCAAGTACTACCGTTGTCTCAACCTCTACCGTCCGCTAAGGAGAGAGCCGGCGACACGCAGCTGTTGATACCCGCCAACACGGACGTGGTGATACCACTGGCCGCAATCAATACTCTCAAGTCAATCTGGGGGCCAGACGCTCATCTCTTCAAACCCGAGCGGTGGCTTGAAAAGGATGGCATCCCGGAAACTGTCAAAGTCCTGCCACAGGGATACGAAAGGATCTTCACTTTCGTGTCAGGTCCTAGAGCTTGTCTCGGTATGCGCTTCGGTGAGTGCGCTCTGAGAACGATGACTACGCTGTATTGACCAGTCAAATGTAGCGTTGGCCGAGATGCGCGTACTGCTCTCTCAAATTCTTTCATCTTACATATTCACGCCTATTGACGATGCCAACATCCCCTTGGACATCGTTAGCCCTGCTCAAATCATGATTCGAGCTCAAGACCCCACTAGAGGGATCTATGGAGTTCCTCTTAGAGTGCGAGAAGTGAAAAATTGAGCAGGTTCTTAAAGAGTATTCCGAATACAGTGCGGTATGCAAATGCATGCAAACAGTAGTATCACCACAATGTGATGCTCAGATGCAGTGTCTAGGTACGAGGCGTACCTCGGGCTACCGAAGAGGGTGTCGCTTGCTCCAGCCTTCCCATGACTAGCCGAGTCAGTGAATCGTATCACCCGTAGCCTACCTCTTCGTAAACCTTGGAATCAATGTCTCGCGATCTCAAAGCTGCCCACAAGATACATGCAGATATACCCGCTCCACACGCTAGTAGGTGAGTATGAAGCTGGCAAGGGTAGCAATTGGACATACTGTTTATGACAACAGCATTGTCTTGGAGGACGGCTTCCGCAGCCTGACTTCCCAGTCCACCTTCCAATTTGCTCACCAGGTCTTCGCCCTGGGGGAGTCGAGACCAGCTTTTCCCGATCCACTGCTTAGTGACTTCGTTGCTAGCTGAATGTGTGGCTAAAAATGTGCGCCACGGAAGGTTCAGAGAATTGGGGATATGTCCTGGTGAAGTCGAAAACGACTCGGCATTCCTGGCGTCGATCAAGAATGTTTTCGCCGGGGTGGAAGGAAGTTGGGAATACGCAAGGACGTCCTCGTAGGCTGTAGAATCTTCAGACCAGTCTCGATGAATGCTGTTACCCAAACTCACAAGAGAGATATTGTTGCCGCAGCGTAGGGACTGGGTAATTAGTGGTCTAGGTTCTCATGTCTTAGCTTATCGTCTTGCCATGTGCGTAAGGCTCACGGTCCAAACGCTCGGCTCTCCGAATTCAAGGGCGAGACCCTCGTCAACTGCTCGACCTAACCCACCATCCAAAATCGACACATTCTCATGCCCGTAGATCGTGAATATCCAAGCTACTCTGCAACTGCTCATACTCCCCACACCATCGTAGATGATGACTTTGCTGTCTCCGCTGATTCCCAGCTCAGAGACATATTGGGCGAACTGTTCCGGATCCGGCAGCATATGTGACAGTCCGAGGGGGTTGGACCCAGCTACGGCGTCATAGTCCCAGAACCGGGCTTTGGGTAGACGTCGAGTCCGGTACGATTCAAGGGGAGTCGGAGTCCCCGGCGCTGGACGATAGAGCCAAGTCCCATCTAGCAGTACTGTCAGAGGATCATGGAGCAGAGGCGAGGACGGGTTGACAAGGAAGGGTGACATGGTTATTCATCCACTCGAGACTCAGCCGACCTTAGACGTTTACACTCTGAAGAGCCAAACCGGAACTCCGATCCTTAAGATCCCTGATTACCAAAAATGTCGTGCTTTTTATCTTCCGAACATTCGGCCCCGACGATCGTGGGCAATGAGTGTATTGATAGAGTGAGATCGTCTGCAAAAGTCTTCAAGGATGCCTCCCTACACAGCGGACACAGCGGACAACGTGCTCGAGCATGTCACTTCGCTCTACGACTCTGTTCGTACAGTCCGCCCCCTGGTGCTCCATCTCACCAACATTGTTGTCGTCAATGACCAGGCCAACATCACGCTCGCCCTCGGAGGGAGTCCTATCATGAGTTTGTTTGTCGTATTGTCTCCATGCTTGGAGATCATCTGACACTTGTTCCTACCAGGGCCGCCGAAGAGCAGGAACTCCTCTCTCCCATGGTATCGGCTCTGCTGCTGAACATCGGGACCATCCACAGGGCCCAGCGCGAAACGATGCTGATCGCTGCCAAGCAAGCTGGACGTCATGGAAAACCTATCATTCTGGACCCCGTCGGCGTCGCTCTAGGTGGTTACAGAGCCGAAGTGGTGCAGGACATCCTCGATAATAGCATACCGGCGGTGATCACAGGAAACGCGGCGGAAATAGGGTATCTAGCGAGACTGGTCAGTGGGCTCTATACATAACGCCAGTGCCAATGCCAATGCCAATCGTCAGGATGCTTCGGCCAAAGGCGTAGACTCGATCGCCGATCTCAAAGACCCCGTCCGGGTTGTTCGAGACTTAGCGAAGCAGACAGGTAAATATTTGCATGGTTGAAAGCAATTCCGGTGCCTAATGATCTCACAGGCAGTGTGATTGTTCTACATGGAGAAATCGATTATGTCAGCGATGGAGAGACAGTGGTCCAGGTGAGGACCATCTGAGAAATCATGGAATTCTAAACGTAAACTAACAGGAAGACAGCTGTCCAATGGCCACGTCGACCTGTCGAAGGTGACAGGCACAGGCTGCTCCACAGGCTCAGCTATTGCTACATTTGTCGGCGTCGCATTGGACGGTATCGACCTGAACCCTCGAGGTCTGGAAAAATCAGCCGCTGATGAGCGTAATATAAGGAGAAGAATATTTGCTGGCAGTGTGGCAGGGTGAGCTCTGGCAGTCGACGAGAGACGGATGGCTGAGCGAACAGGGTACTGGCTACCTCACTTGCTGGGGAGCTGGCAGTGGAGGCATCTGCGAATCACGGCACGGCGAGTTTCAAGGCGGCGTGGATCGGCAGCATAGGCAGATTGACAGGGGAAATCATAAAAAGCAGAGCTAAAGTAGTAATTCGATACGACCAGTAGGGCTAGCTACCCCTGGCTGAAAGAGGATAGCATCTATACACATCCATCATTCTGAGCTGGAGTAGTGGAATGCGCATTGTCCAGCCAAGCTACCGTATGACGTACGACAGCATACAGTATGTTCGCTATGTCTGTTTGAAGTGGTTCTTAGATGGGAGGACTTAGCTGCGATATGCAGAACCCGAGGATGACATTGTGGGCACGTTGTCAAGTTTAGTTCGGTATGAGAAAATCCAATACACCTCAGAGAGATATAGCTGGACCGCATCTGATTATGCGCATATTCCCGATCGGGAGAAGAAACAAGTCTAGTCACCTAAACTTGCTTCACAGACAAGCATGGCTATGCCGTACTCATGTATGCTAAATGGGAACAGCTACTTTCCGCATAAGTACTGGTATTGGGGGGCCAGGCTGAGGTGAGCTCAAGTGAAATTGGGCTCGGGACTAAGGTCATCATCGCACCTGTTCATAGAAGGGGGGACAAGGAACGGAGCAGGAACACATTGAAGAGCGAGAAATTCACCATCCTAAGAGGAAGGTACGCTCCAGAGCGTAAGGTAGAGGGAGCTTCGGTTATGTCTGGGTGGGACCTTGGCCTTGTGAGCAACACTCCTTAGCCCCGGTGAAAGTGCAGATAACCTTTGTAGATCCCAGATAACGTCCCCTTCATAGGTCCAATCTCTAGCCAGGAGCAGTACGTGATTCCCCGTACCTTGAGGTTGGCTACCGTCTCGTCCAAGCGGCCTAATCTTATCTCGCCAATTCAAATCTCGCCTACTGTTATGCCACCGCGAACTTCCAACGACCAAAACACAAACCCAATCTGTAATTGAAAATCAAAACGCCATTTTGCCACTCAATGCCTCGCTCTACCCAGTGAAATGACCAAATGTCTGGCCTTCCCAAGGTGTGCCAACCAAGATAAAATTGGTCTTCTGCAGACGTTACTGAAAAATGCTTTGGCAAAATGAGTACAATGAGGAAAGCGCTAAAATCGCTTCTTCGGACTTGATTCGTACGTTCGGCTCACTTTTCCGCCCATTCAATTCATTCAGTTCTTCACATGCTGTATGTCGTTTGGTGCTGTCGGCAGTTCAGTACTGGAAGGATTACAGTGATAAGCAGGATTGGGGCTTTGTAAAAGCAAGACGGGGTTTCCAAAGCAACACCGGAAAACCACGGGACTGTTACAAAAAATACGCACGCACGCCAACTACGAAGGAGACAATGAAACCGGGTGCCTGATACAAGTCAAATGAGATGACGAACCGGGGACCCGAATGGAGAACCGAATGGAATGACTACCTGGAGAACCGAACGAATAGGAAAGGCGGTCCGAATGTACGAATCAAGTCCGAACAAGTGAGTTGAGGTAGTTCCTCATTGTACTCTTCGCGACAGAACACTTTTCAGAATGTTTCTTGAGGTGTTGGTGACAGGTGTCTTTCCAATCCGAGGCTTTGTTCTTTTAATCCGGGGCTTTGTCGCTGCAACGCGGGTCATTGCACTGCCTAACCGGGGTATAAGTTTAGTTACAAATTGGGACCGGGATTCTGTCTTGCCGATCCGGATTCATAGGCTTTCGCACACGACAACATGGACTGTTCTCCGTGGGCGGCTTTATTCCGCTGCGGCGGACAAACGAACTATGGCTTCCTTCTCGAAGTCCATGGGCGGACATCGCAGTGTCCGATGGGTGCCGAACCAAGCCATGCCTAATGTATATGTATCACTTTCTACCTGACTCCATGTCGAACTCCCATCCACGCTCACTAAACATCCCCTAGTATACATCATGGCCCCTATTGCTCTCAACAATGACCAGCCGACGTCAGATGTCGCCGAGCTTAAGGCGAAGCTTGCTAAATTCCGTGTCGATCACGAGCCTGCCGTTGCCGACAACTTCATGTACGATTTCACCACCGTGCCAGAGCTCCCAACTATTGATCGGCTAGGTGTGGACATTCCCCAAGAAGCCGACGCGTCCCAGATCACCTCTGATCTTGTGAAGGAGATAGAAGCCGCTTGTGTCAAAGGCGACGGCGAAGCGTTTGCGTCCCTCTTCTACGAAGAAGGTAGGTCTCTAGACTGTGGGACATAGCTGAAGAATGCAGGCGTTTGGAGAGATAAAATCGCGTTCACCTGGGAATACCGAACATTTAATGGCAAGGGGAAAATTCTTTCAGCCGCCAAGGATCTCCTGCCCTCGGTCAAGGCGTCCAACTTTGCCATCTTGACTCCCGCCCCCAAGATCGACCGCCCCTACCCCGATCTATCCTTCATCCAAGCTCATCTCTCCTTCGACACTGGAAAGTTGAATGCCACTGCTGTCGTTCATATCATTCGCACGAAAGAGGGCTACCGGATCTGGACCCTACATACCGTCGCCGAGGCTCTCAAGCAGTTCCCTGAGCTTCCCAATCGCGATGGTCATATGACCGGCCCTCTCTCTTGGGTCAAGCAGCGTGAGTTGGAGCATGAGTTTGATAAGCAAGACCCAGATGTACTCATCATCGGTGGTGGTCACAAGTGGGTAGTCCCAGGTCAGCGCCATGACAACTCGTTAACTTGGTCATAGCGGTTTGATGATGGCGGCGCGCCTAAAAGCTCTGGGTGTTCCTTCGCTCATCATTGAGCGCAATGCGCGTATCGGCGACAACTGGAGACTCCGATACGAAGCCCTGTCTTTACACTTCCCCCACTGGGCCGACCACTTCCCGTATATGCCATTCCCCGATCACTGGCCCACATACACCCCGGCCGCTAAGCTTGGAGACTGGCTGGAATGGTACTACAGCGCTCAAGAGCTCTACGCCTGGTGCAGCTCTTCGATTGTGTCGGCCTCTCAGGAGGCTGATGGCTCATGGACCGTCGAAGTTGATCGAGCTGGCAAGACTAAGCGAACGCTTCACCCCAAGCACATTGTGAGTACCGTAGGCTTTGAACTCGAAAGGATTCTGACAGTATTGAAAGGTCATGGCTACCTCTCTGGCTGGCGTACCCTATATCCCTGATACCCCCGGTGCCAGTGACTTCAAAGGAACTATTCGCCACTCCACCGAGCACGATTCCTCTCGTGAGTGGGTAGGCAAAAAGGTCCTTGTCGTTGGTACTTCGTCTTCGGGCTTCGATACGGCCTTCGACTTCTCGCGCCGCGGAATCGATGTTACCATTCTACAACGTTCGGCTACCTACGTGATGAGTCTGACTAACTCTGTTCCGCGAGCCATCGGTCATTACGAGCCGAAGAGTGGCTCACGCCCTGACTTGGACGAATGCGATCGTATTTCTTACGCAATGCCAGTTGGCCCTTCTGAGCCCCTTGGTAGACGTTTCGCACAGACACTGGAGGAGCTTGACGCCGAGCTTCTCGATGGTATGGAGGCTCGTGGGTTCAAAACATGGAGGGGACAGCGTGGTACGGGTGTGCAGACGTTGGGTTACACGAAGAACGGTGGTTTCTACTTTGACGCTGGTGCATGCGAACACATCATCAACGGCAAGATCAAGGTTGAACAAGGTTACATCGATCAGTGAGCCTTTTTTCCTTCGATGCCCGTTTCAAACCCCGACATTTTCGCAATACCTAGCTGATCATGCCCACTTTCAAGTTACACTCATGATAAGGTCGTACTTAATGGTGACCGTGAACGCGAATTCGATCTCGTTGTCAATGCTACTGGTTTCTCGAACACCATTGATTCGGTCAGACGCACGCTTGGTGATGATGTGGCTTCTCGTTGCAAGCCGATTTGGGGTATGGACGCGGAGGGAGAACTCAACTCTGCTTACAAGGATTGTGGCGTTCCCAATCTGTGGATCATGGTCGGTACTCTACAACACGGCCGATATCACTCCAAGCGGGTGGCTCTCAGGATCAAGGCTCTTCTTGAGGGAATCGCCGACCCGCCCTACCAAAAGTAGGGACTGTTGTATTTGTGATCTATCCATGATGGACAATATTTTGCTTAGATGTACATCGTGTGTCCTGGCGCCAGGCTCCAAGCCAGAGCCTTTCTCGGCCTTCGCGAGGCAAGGATCATATCATCATATACACACTACATTAGGTAGTCTGGTCCCCAATCCGAGAATCCCGGTACTGCGGGCGAAAGAAGATGGATTCATTATGTATATCACAGCAGCCTAGACTAGATCACCGCAAGCCAAGAGTTTGCAAAGTGCGCACTGCGTAGTCTCCCCGACTCGCTGTTTCTTCCGCGATCGGGCCACGTCATTGTACCGATTCTCATTGCCTAGCCCAAGTCAGCTGTGACTGTGGCCGTGTGACTGTGGACCAGGTCACTATAGACCAGTTTGTATGCATAAACATGACTGAGAACAAATGCTTTCACCTTGTTTGAGATCTAGTCACGAGCTGAAGCACCACGAAACTTGTTCCTCTCTAGGCCACGATACCCCAAGCCTCGAACAACAAAGAGAGAACCGCCGTCGTGACGATCAGGCGAGTCCAGATCGCTACCAGTGTAAGCCGAATTGGCAGAAGTGACATAAAGATCTTTGAGGTCTGGGCCTGCTTGCTTTCAGCATGACGTGATATACTAATTGACTGACCACCAAAGATGCAGCAAGTCATGTGCCAAGCCGTTGGAAAATCAATGACAACGTCCACTTTACCCTGCGGCGCGATGCGAATGACCTTGCCTGCTGACCAGCAGGCAGACCAAATGCCGCCCTCAGTGTCCATACACATTCCGTCGGGGTATCCGTAAGGGTCGGAAAAGGTGTGGAAGGAACGTCGATTGGACATGGTACCGCGTTTCTTGGGGCATGAGCTAGCGCCTAATGAATTACAGCTTACCAGGTCATAATCAAAGGCATAGATCTCCTTGACCCAGCTGTCGGTGAAATACCTTTCCTCCGCTTCAGCCACAAACCATTCCAGGTAGTAAAATACTGACATGGTCTGATGGTCGAGTGACCACGCCATACCATTGGAACACCCAATCCCTTTTAGCATCAACGTAGTTTGGTGTCGCCCGTCGGGCATCACTGTCAAAGCATAGAGTTTGCTGTCAGAGTCACCGATATTGAATCCCATAGTACCGCCTAAAAAGCGGCCTGCCGGGTCCACAGTAGCTTCGTTAAATCTTTGTTCTCTGTCGGTGAAAGAAATGTTGGTGTCGATGATGAGTCGCATGGATGATGGCTTGCCTGTAGGAGGGAACGGCAGCGATGAGAAGTCAACGTAGGCAAAGCCTGCTTCTATTGCAGCAACCAGCTTCTTACTTAAAATCCATCTCATTTGAACGCTACTTGTGAATGACTCACCCCGGTCCCATCTTCCATGACTGCTATGGACGAGATCTTGCGCTCAAAGACTTGGTACCCATAGATGCCGCTGGAAGGCTCATATGTAAAGATCTTTCGTTGATCAATGTCGACGAAATACAACCGCTGCGTGCGAGCATCCTTGGGGTTTAGCATCGACGATTGCGTTGATCAGAACGCGTACCCAAACACAAGCTGTACTAGTTTGAGCAAGTTATAGATGGTCCGGCACATACCTTCTCCTAGGGTATTACCCACCCTCAAGAGGGGTTCATCGACTGAGACTTGTCGCATCATCAGGCATAAAACTACGTGTTATACAAACACGCAGACATTTCTTACTCTGACTGTTTACCGCACTGGGCATTTGTAGCCTCTTCAACACATCATTAAATCCGCTGCGGACATACACTCGGATAGTCATATCCGATGCGACACGGGACTCCAATTCCACTGGAGCCAGGAAAGCCTGGTCGAGCGAGACACAGCAAAACGGTATAAATCATTGCGACTACCATTTCGACAGCTTTTACGACTACTACTCCAATCCTACTGAACAGATCCTGACGATTCCTTGCTATGAGTGCAGCTGAAAGTCAAAGTAAACTGACAAAATTAAGCGTAATCGAAATGTTCGCTCAAGTGTTTCTCGTCGGCAGGCGGAGTATCATTGGTGTTCTCCATAGGAGCTGTGCCACCGGAGACAATCGCGTTCAGTAGTGACACTTTACGAAGCTCGTCCTCCTGTCCAGTATGACTGTGGAACTTGGCGTCCATATCTGCTCTAGAAGTCAGCGTTTTGTCATCTCTGGTGTCTTGTATGGACTGGCCTTCGAGCGAGACGCCCATCGTCTCGGGCACAAGGAAGTAAACGAAGAACCATGAGCCAGCCGAAAATGCGGCGAAGAAGAAGAATGCTCCGTAGCCATGGGTTTTCTGCACAAGGACTGGAACGATGAGACCCTGGAGCCCGTCAATAGCTTACATGGGAACGGCATGGCACATGTCGAACGGTTGACGTACAATAATGAAGTTGTTGGCCCAATTTGATACAACGGCCAATGCGACAGACTTGGATCGATATGAACTTGCAGTTACCTCTGGCGGCACAGCCCAAGGGATGCTGAGAGAATCAAGCTTGAGCAAAGCTCTAAAAGAAGAACGAGGTGAGACTCACGGGCACCATGAAACACCAAAAGAGAACATGAAGATCATCAGCATGGCGACACCAAGTTTGGCACCGGCGGGATGAGACGGCCAGTCTTTGTAATAGGCAGCTGGTCGGGGCACATTAGAGACACGGCATTCATCGTCGGCAGAGACACTTACCAGTGACAGACCCGATGATCATGTGGCATGCGAAACATATGACGGAACCGCAAAGTAGTAGAGGGCGACGACCCAGCCTGTCCATCAAGAAGAACGTCGGAGTCACACCAGCTAGCTGCATCACATTCGTAATGCCGGAATAAGTGAGCTGAGTCTCGTAGTTATATCCCAGAGTCCCAAACAAGGTAGGACTGTAGTAAACGATCGCATTGACACCTATGAATTGCTGAAAGAACTGAAGGCCAATGCCAATGACTGTAACGATGAGTTAGGGTCACGAGCAGGGCAATATCTTAACTCACTCGTTCGCCTGAAGATCCCCGGCCGAAAGCAGTCCATCCAGGTCAGAACCTCTCGTCGGAGTCCCGAACCGGACCCGTCGGCGAGACTAGGATGACGAAGGTCTTGGGCAATCTTGTTACTGGCGACTTCGGCACGAATCGCCACCCACTCCGCTTGAACTCGAGGATCGCTGATGGGCAATCGCCGCAATCTGGAGAGGGTATTGAGGGCCTCGGCGTTACGTCCCCTGAGTGCCAACCAACGGGGTGAAAAAGGCAAGACGAAGACCAAGGCCGCGAGGATAAATCCAGGAACCATTTGAAGCAGAAACGGCAGTCGATATGCCCATTCGTTCTGTAGGTGACGAGTGCCGTAGGTCACGTAAAAAGCGACAACCTACCGCAACAAGGATTAACACAACTTTGCGAGAACGACATTCGCGACGGCGATGACTAACTATGCCAATCACTACCATCCAAGATTCAAAGACCAGCATGGCGCCTCGAAGGTGAGGAGGCGCGATTTCGCCGATGAAGAGGGGCGCGACACAAGACAGTGTGCCGATACCCACACCTCCGATGAAACGGCCTACAACGAGTTGAGCGAAATGGAAAGCAGATGTCTGCAAGACGCTTCCGATAGTGAACCAAGCCGCTCCCAGGAGCAAGACGTAACGCCGAGAAATCTTGTCGGCAGCGTAGCCACTTTGCAAAGCGCCTAGAGCTGCCCCCAATTCAAGAATTCCAGTCATAAGCCTGGAAAACCGGTCAGCGACGCTCTAGCGGTAGGTTGTATCCTGGCTGACCCTTTGTTGAAAGAGGCATCCGAGCTGACAGTTGCGTCGATCTCTGGCATGAGTTTAAGAAATCGAGGGAGGCCTAAGATAATGGATATCAAGCCCTGGTCAATGCCGAAAAGGAAGCCACCGAGGGTAGCCGCCGCTGAGCACATCATCACGTAGGGTGAGGAGAAGAAGGCCGCAACGGCTAAGAAGCCACATCAGCTGTCCCGTTGGTCGGATCCGACACATCGCACTTACAAGCTTTACCGTAGCTTTTCTCGGTACTGTCACCGTGGACCAGTGTCTTGACATCCGGGTGAAATTGGAATTTGTCCACTTCGGACTCTTGCAGGATGGAATAGGAATCGGACATGTTGAATTGGGGAGCAAACTGCTAAAGTGATCGCTCTTGCGGGGCAGACTTATATGGCGTTGAGGCTCGCCAAGTCTTACTGGTTCCCCGCGGGCTCCCCGATGACTGGAAGCAACTAAGTCCGCCAGCGGCGTTGTGTATCAGGGAATTGCGCATTAAGTCCTCTGCACGGAGATTAGAAGTACCTGACTAGCGTCATCCAACAGCCCGCCTGTTTTGTGTTCCATCGTGCAGTTCATAAACCCCAGAAAGCTTGTTTTCCAATACAGGCCCGGGTAGGCGTGCCCGGGTAGGTATCGTTTATATGGGGCTCTCGTGATCCTGAATCGAGTCTTCGTAGTATAATTCCACGTTTTTCGACTCTACGGTCTTGCTCTGGTCATCTGCTTACTGCTACATATCACTCTGCCAAGGCTATCCAAGTTTGCAAAAATGACCGCGACTTTGGCGGCGCAAACAGTGTCTCACTTGCACATCTCATCATATTGGCCGTACATGTAGAAATGTGGAAGAATCTTCACATCCATCAGACAGCAGCCAAAAGCAACACGAGGGCATGCCATGAAAAACACCCGGGAGCGAGATCCACTACACCATCCAAGAAACATTCATTGATGGAGAACCATGCATGCTGTCCACTAAAGGGCCCCCGAAAGTGTCTTCATCCGCGGATATCGCATATTCAGCTTCTATACACACTCATCATGCGGTGGTTATTCTAAAGCCGGAGCGTTTGAACGAGCTGTTGATCCATGTCAGCTGGCGCATGGCAGACAGCGCGCTAAGACTAACGATCTTTTTCCGCAGCCCAGTTGGTTCCACCTCTCCAACCGCCGTCGATCCGGAACTGAAAATTCAAATCAGCCAAATGCAGATACAGATGCTTACGTCGAAGTCGTTCATCATCGAGTTCTCCAGCAAATATACGATTGCCGAGACAACTTCGTCGACGACAGCAAAGCGGCGAGGGTATATTGCAGCAGCCTCAACTTCAGCTTCAAAGTATGCCTACAACGTATATTTAGTCACCAAGGTTCTGAAAATGTGTGGGACTCACAGTCCTATCGCCCATGAGTGCGGACGCAACAATGGAGGGGGAGACAGTGTTCACTCGTATCGCCGATGGTCCCAGGTAATCCGAAGCAGCTGAAGAAATACCCAGAACACAAGCTGAATGAGAATACCCCGATCAGATCACTCCCAAGCCTGTTATTGCATCTGACTCACTCTTGCTGGGGCCATATGTTAGGCATCGTCCGGGGACGGGGCGCGCAACCATGGAGGCGATGTTCACTATACAGCCACGTTCCTCTGAAACACGAACAGCATATGGGCCTTCGTCGGGGTATTGAGAGTTGATAGCGTCGGCGATGCAGGCATCAACAACGAAGGTCCCGTACGCATTGACTTTCAAGACCTTGCTGAAGTCCTGGACGGTGGCGTGTAAGCGATGAAGGTATGGCTCGGATCAGGACACACACCGCACAACTATCCTTCATCTTATTAGTCCATGGTCGAGCTGGGGCGATAGCAGCGCAATGAACACCTCCAAAAAGACTACCCTTAGGAATGACCTTAAGGGCCAAGTCCAGTGCTGCTGACACCTTGTCCACATCTGCAATATCCGTCTGGAAGTAATACGCCCGGTCGGGGTGATAAGTCCTGACTTTGGCCTCGCCTGCTGCAGACTCGAGGACATCCAGAACCTGATCACCGATAAAGCGTCAACATAGCATGACCATCAATGCGGAATCAATCTCACCACTACGATACCGCCTCTGGCGAGGATGGCTTTGGCAGCCCCTCCACCGATGGCTCCGCATCCTCCAGTGATGACAAAAGCTACCCGCATCAGTCCAATTGGCCCGCCCGTTTGATGAACCAACCTTTATTCTCCAGCTTCATGATTGAACAGATCGTAATGCGTTCCAGCGCGCTCTACGAACTGCTGATCTACGTATATATAGTTTTACGATGGATTGCTAGGGTCGGTGACAATGTCCGCCGGCTCGCGGACTTAAGGGTCAAGCTTGCCGGCCCGCTTGAGAGAGCCTGTACTTTCAACTCTTATGCCGCCCTCGTGTCACCTCTGCCATTCATCTGAATCTCGAAATGCTTCCTGCACTTTCGACACGCCGCGCAGCGGATGACCGGCCGGCGAAACGGAGAAAGCAAAGAATGCATCTCAATTGTGAAGGTCAGTTAGATTCTTTGGAGTATCGCGATGATATGTCCCAGGCGTAGCTGAAAGACTGCTGGCTCAGAGTGTCGCCGTCTCAAACTCAAATGTGATCGTCAAGGTATCGTCATGTCCCTCCTTCCATTTGGTGGTAGGTTAACGATTATTCAGTACCTTGCTCAAATTGCGTTCGGCGAATGTGCTCAAACATCTGCCCGCATGGTTCGCGACCCAAGGGGTGAGCTTGAAGATGCTTTGTGAAGATCCTGGTCAGCTGACAGCGTGCCTCGTAGCGGGTCAGCAGCTTTGGAAAGCCTTCGAGACCGTCTCGCAACAGTGGAGAGCCTGTTGAGCTCTGTGCAGGACCATTCACGCAGTAGTGAACAGGACAACTCGATGCTGCCTCCCGAGCAGCTTGACTCAGGCCCATCATCTCTCAATCAAACCGTATCGCCAACCTTGACCCCTGTCCTGTACGATACTGAAGAACCGTCAAGCGTGTACTCGGCGTCTCAACTCAGTATTGCTCCACCTTCTACTTCAAATACTTTATCCCTTCCCGGTTCTTCCCAGTCACTTTGGGAAGGCACCAGTGCCACCCCCTTTCACCACCCTAACGTCCGGTCACTTCCCCTCCCTTCTGATCTTCGAGCACAGACCAGCATATCCTCACAAGAAGAGCTCTCATCCGAAACACTGGGGTCTGGCACACTAGTCCTGAGCCGATCGGGAGCATCTAAATGGCTGGGTCCAACTGCTGGTAGTGAATGGCTGAGAGACGTGAGTTGGGAAGCAATGCTGTTAATGGCGACCAACTCAGCTCATTGAATGTAGCAAGAAACCTCCGGGCTCGCTCGAAAGGAAATCGATACCCCGCCCGTCTCACAAAGACCATCGCCAAAGGAAATCCCCAAGCAGCTCGAAGACGAGGCGGGTCACTTTCCCTTTCAGAAGGACGTTCCACATTCCAAAACGCAAGACATCTTATCTCGACTACCTCTTGAGGAAGACGCTCGCGTATTGATCGATTCATACTATCGCTATTTTGCCTGGAAGTGGGTAACTCTAGCAAGGCTGAGGACATGGCTGATCTTGCTGAATCAGTTACAACATCGCCCCCCGTAATGTGTTGCAACCCATAATCGACAGGCTATATCGCCAACTCAGCTTACATGGCTTTACGATGCCGGCTGAGGTATCACATCAGCAATTGGCTCTTGTCTTCGCCATCCTAGCCATGGGCTCTCTGCATAATCTTGAGGTCGCACCCAACGATTCATGTGCTGTTGAATACTTGGCGTTATCCAAACTTTGCTTGACCAAGGGGAATTTCATGACTCATAACACACTAGCCGGAGTCCAAACAATAGTAAGGGCGCACCATACCAACTGCATTGTACAATACTAACAGTAATTTTAGCACATTATGGGTCATATCCAACTGTAAGCGCTCTTGCGGTCGCAGCCTTCCGATCTGAATCTGGCAGAGAGACTGAACACGGACGCGGCGGCGATGCTGTTTGGCCTCTTTGGGGGATGGCGATGCGTTTTAGCCATGCGGTGAGCTCGTTGCTTGCAATCACAGGACGCGTATCTGATCCACTCGACATCAGATGGGGCTGCATCGCGATGGAGCAAGATGGAATCTTCCAATTGAAGTCGTAGAAGAGAGAAGGTCAGTTCTTTGCTGTGCTACAATGGACCCTTCTGACATCTTCATTTAGACTTGTCTTTTGGCAGACATATGCTGCCGATGTCTTTCAGGTGAGTGTGTTCTGATATACTATACTAACACTATGCCAGGCGAATTGCTTTTCAAGGCCGTAAGCGGATATCTGGTACCTCTGGACGCTAAGACTGTATAGGAGCTCTATTGATCCCCGATATATCGACGCTGCCTTTCCTCGGGAGCCTGTCGGGGTCAGGTATTCAAACGATGTTGACAATCGAGGGTTTTTCACTCTGAAATATGAGCTGTCTAAAATTTCTGCTAGGTGAGTATAGGGCAAGATCTTCTAGTCAGCGTCTCAACCGATTAGGATTTTAGACTTTGCAATGGTGGTGGAGAAGGGCTCGTATACCACTGTGAGCGATCTTCATCAGACAATGTGAGTAAGCTTCTATGGAGTCTTGACTGGTCACTCATTGCTGGGAAAGAATCGATTTTGAGCGCAACATTCCGTTTCAGCTTCGCTGTCGAGCGGCTATGGCATGTATTCCCTCGTCGTGGCCCGACCCGGAGGTGGTAGTGCGAGACAGCTTGGAAGTATCGACCAAGAATCTCAAACAGACCTTTCAAGTTCGCTCTTGCTTGTCTGCAAAAGAAAAAGGCTCACATCTTCCGCAGCAATACACTCTTGCCATTAATATCTCGGAAGCTCTGCTGTTCCTCCATCGCCCTTTCTTCGCTGCCGCGATGTATGAGCAATCAGGAGATCTTGCGCCATCAACCAGAGGCCAATCTTACTTAGCTGTCATCGAAAGATGCAATGTAAGTGCCTACTGGCTTTGCACGTGTAATCAAGTTGATATGAAGTGTAAAAAAGGTCATAATACAAGCGTCTGCTAGTCTATTCTCGCTCTTTCCCGCTGTTGTAGCCCGACATTGGTTTTTCTGGGTGAGTGGTCTGATCTGCTCGGCGTAGACAGATCGCTAATCCCCACAGTATCATACATTCAACGCAGCGGTATGCGTCGGTACGCTTGTCTTGCGCCATCCGGCAAGCCGATTCGCTGCGTTTGGGCTATCTCAAATCGATCAGGCGATTTCTCTCTTTGCGTCCTGTGCTCAAATCCGGACATCGCAAAGAACGCTTCAAAACCTTCAATGGCTTCTCTGCGTTCGGAAACGCGCCCATAAGCGAATGTCAAACCAGCCTTCCGATATGCAAGGCGCTGATTCCGATCCATATGCTTTTTTCCAGCTAGAAGGCGAGGAAGATGCTGAACTTCTCGGATGGCACACAAGGCTCATTCAACGTATGGCTGAAGGCGCACAGACGGCGCGAACAATACCTCCTTCCCCTCCAACGCGGATCAACCAAAATTCTGTAGCCGATCCTGGCATCACACGAACAATCAACGGTCTATTACAAGAGGTCTTCCAACCGGAGCCACCTACTTACATCGATGGACCCCCGACAGCAGAAACTGAAGATTCGGTCGATACTAACGCTTTGGTGAGTAACGTACAGACCATGTGGTCGATCCTGATCCCGTGGGTTTATATTGCAGTTGCACGATTTCTGGGACCCGATGACAACGACCCAAGACAGATACGCTGGAACAGATTTTGGAGTGAGTCAAGATCCGTTTACCTCTACTCAGTCCTTGACTTACGACCGTCGAACAGCTGTCAACGGGCGACTGGTGGAATTTGGGGCAGTTCTCATAGCTAAATGTCTCTATGCCGCACCCAAAGTCCTTTGAGGCTTCCAGTTCACAGAATTCCGGCTTCTCTCATCATATCTGTTTCGGTGATGAAGACCAGAAAAGAGGAGCCTGAACTGATCAATGTTCAGTGTTGATTGAGTGGTGAACATCGAGATTACGGGCTTTGAAAACGATTTTAGGAAGGCAATTCTCTGAATTGAATGCATCGACAGGGTCGAACGGATATGAACTACGGAATGGCGGTGCCGAAGGAAAGAGCACGAGGGAAGTCAGTTTAATGATAGGAGCAGAGTGAGCGCGTGTCTTCAGGAGCTGCTGTAATCGGCCATGCTGGCCAGATCTTGGCGTGTGTCCTACGGTGGCAACAATGATTTACTTCTGGTGTAGAATGGGGAGCGCAAAGCAAGACATGAGACTGGACTCGGTACACCGCTGCTAGGCTTTCCTGTTCAAACTATGGCTAAACGATCTGCGTGCATGTGACGAGCCCAAAAGATATAATGTCCGAAGGATTAAAGTCGAAAGCCAGGTGGGGGTTTTCCAGGCTAACCCGAGCTTAGGCTGAAGCCAGAATCTCCGACAATGAAGCGTTCATTTGATTTGCCTGCTCGCCATGTGGATAGTGCTCAGGAGCAAGGTCAGGTAGATGTTCTTGAGTTCTATGCTTACGAGGAACAGAGCGGGAGCGTCTGAGCCACCTGAGACAAGGCAAATTGCAAAAACACTCTAGTAACTCCGGCCACCGTTAAAAGTACCTTCTGCGCATTCCTGGAACACATAGTTGACCGAAGTGATGTATTGCTGAAGTTTATGGTCCACCGAGGATGTTCACGGGTGCAATGCGTGCATACCGAGTAATCTCCGGCCGTCAAACAGGTGGCTTCACTGTTGGTGACATATGACCCGATAGCGATCGCCGTATCCGCAGTAACAGATGACTGAATTAGGGGCGGTTTCGTACGCGAAAGCGTATTGATAATCCGGAGAGATACCTTGACAAGTCGCCTGTAAGAATCTGAAAATCAGGTCAGCTGTAATGTCGAGGGAGAGACGTCACAACATCATAGATCGCACGAGGTAATTGTACGCACCGCACAATCTAGGCCCGAGTCAATTGGACCAAATGCACGGCGTTCGAGGGGAGTGAACTCCCACAGCCGGTCCACGTCTGACCAGGACCAGTAGTTGTTGTGGTGGCCGATGCGAAGGTAAACGACGTCAGGGCGACAAGACTTTTGAGGACATGTTAAGTGTACCTTAAAACAAGATGACAAAAGAAAGGAGAATTCAGAGCTGGGAAACCATCCCCCTTCCTGCTTACACAGTATCCATTCTATATGACTCCTGGAAAGCATCAAGCCTAGCAACAAAAATGCCTTCGCTTCGACCTTGCGCAAACTGCTCATATCATGGCGCACGGATAGCGATCGTAAGGACAGCCAAGATCGCTCCTTTCTAGGAGGTATGGTCACCCACTCAGGGAGCTACTACGAGCGTACCGAGTGGGGTCCGATCTTTGCCCGCTGCATGCAGCATCCAAAATCAACAACACAGTCATAATGCCCGGTAGCAGAAAGAAGACAGTCGCGTTTTCAAGATTTGATGGATATCGCCGGATGATCAGGCACGGTCAGGTCATGGACAATAGGTCGATGGGTCGTGATATCTGGATCGTGCAGATATATTGCAATTGGTGGGCGGCACAGAAAATTCCCTGGACATCGGTCAACTTCAAAAGGATGCTTACAGCATGCGAATGGAAGATATTCGGCGACCACAGAATCGAATAGATTCAGGTACATATTCTGCCGTCAAGACGATTAAGCGAATGCTGGGTGGGGTTGTTATGCAATATCGCTACAAAAGAACCAGCTCGCTCCCGGTCCGATGTCAGACCACATCGTGTTATTAATCCAAACCTGAACGCCATGTCGCCCCGACGCCATTCAGGCCCCAAGCTTGTGGGCCCATATCGTGAACGGTCGTTCGTCTGAGATCCCGTTTGTATTTTCCCGCGTAACCACCTGGAACAGATCGGTGCAGAACACATGTATTATCCCACACAACTGAAGACGTCAGTCGAGGGCCGACCAGGTAGATATTCGTCTCTACAGTACTCACCAAGATCACCAGGGTCCTTCCATTGAACCTTGAAAGTATACTGCGGTTGACCTGCGTGATCCAACAGCTCCTTCAATTTTCTCTGTCCCTCCTCGATCGGCATTCCCTCTACGTGATGCGCGTGCGCAGCGATGTAGAGATTTGTTCGACCCGAGGGGTCGTGAAGCTGAATTAGCCGGTGTTTGCCAAAGCGGTGTTTCATCGGGTCAAACTTGGTTGGAGTGGATCAGCAATTAAAGATCTTTCGGGCCAACTTACCTCGTCAGTGTCAAGTAGAGGGTCGAGAATGCCATCTTTGTCCGTATTGGCATTCCTCCTACACTGTAATTGCGAGTTCAGAACCACCCAGTCTTTGATCTCCTCCTTGCGATCCGGACTCAAGTCCTCATATGCCGACCTGGTATCGGCAAACTCGGTCTCTCCACCCAGATGCGCAGGGGGTAGTTCGTGAGCGAGAAGGAGGGAGATTCCAGCTCGTCGAGGGTTGAAAGCCGAGTCGGCGTGGAAGTGATAGTTGCATTTCAACAGCAAATCGCGCATGGTGCCAGGCTGCATTACGGAACCATCTGGATTCACATTGCCGACATCAAAAAGACTAGCCGTGTCAGTCTATAACTGATTAGATGAGGGCAGACGTACTAGTCACTGCTCAGACGATTCTTTTGGCCGAGACCGGAGACGAACGGCGCGACATCGTCGAGATCACCGAAGAGGTGGGACATTTCCACATGCCTGGCATCGTCGAGTCCTGTTTTACGGAAGACCAGGACACCGTACTGCTCCGTGATAAGCAATGTTACCTGAGCAGACAGTGCGACGCACCTTTGCTAAACCCCGTTTGATCTCATCAACAAGATCGGGCGTTATAGTTGCGAAGTCCGCTGTCGCCTCTGCACCAAATGTGGGATGCAATGGCCGATATTGGACAAGTGGTTCAACTCGAGGAGACGGGTTATATGAAGGTATTGCAGTTGCAGCCATAACTTGAGCAGACGCCATATTGATGTGCGAGAGAGATGTGCAGTTGCACAAGTTGGCTAACAGCGTATAAGGGGTATACGCAGCCCATGGCAACTCGGTGGGGTACAGTTTTACAGTTTTACAGTTCTTGCGGCGTTCCACCCCTATTCTCCGACCAATACATGATTGGCTGCTAGCAAGCACGACAGGTATGCATGTAGCAGAGTTGATTGAGATGAATTAATTGCAGTGGAGCTACGTCAAGAAGACTGGAAGTAGATACAGTGCTTGCTTGAATGACTTTGATGAGGAACAAGCAAGCAATACACATGCACCTTGGAGGCTTCGAGTTCCTGGAAGCGGGAGTATTTCCAGCACCAAGCTTGGGATCAGGTGGGCATTCTAGGTATTTAAGCTCTGAAAAGCTCGAGAAGGTTGTCCGGAACGTTGTCTCGCACGCAAACAACGAGAACAATGATCAACGGACTCAAAAAAGTCCACCTCCGCCCACACGGCAGCCGGTTACGCAAGCTTCCCTATCTGTGAATCCCGCCTTCTTGTGAGAGTTGATGGTCTACAAATAAGAGGCCCCGTCTCTCACGACTTTACAAGTCACACCCCTCCATCTCTTCTGATCACGATGCCTCACTACTTCATCATCGGTGCCACGGGTCAATGCGGCCTTGCGTTCGCGCACGCAGCTCTTGCTGCTGGTCACACGCTAACTCTCTACGTCCGCACACCCTCGAAGCTCGATCCATCACTTAACGAGCATGAATCTGTGAAGGTGAAAGTCGGGACTTTGACCGACGAGGCCAAACTAAGAGAAGCTCTCTCGGGGGATACTCATATTGACGGCGTGATCAGTTTTGCTGGTCCAGCGGCCGGTAACAAGGGGACAGTAAGTTATATTCTGGTTACCAAAATATCGAACACCCAAGTCTGATAACGAGTCCCATTCCAGCCTCTTACGGACGGATACAAGGTTCTCGTACCGCTCTTGGAGACCCTTGGCATCAAGCGTTTTCTCATCTTGTCCACACCGTCATATATAGTGCCAGAGGATCAGTTAACCCTCAAGTGGAGAGCGGTGATCGGGTAAGTCGATGACTCTGTCTCGCGCTCTGTCTCACGGGCTCACTCTCTCTGTCATTTTAGATTGGTGAAGATCATTGGGGGCACTGCCTATGAAGATATCACGTCCTTTTCCAAAGATATCGAATCTTCTTCCCTGGATTACACTCTGTTCAGAGTTCCCAACCTAACCAACGGGGAAGCTGGCCCAGTGGAGGCTACCTATGTCGGGACTGGGCGTGATGGACTGTTTCTAAGTAGGAAAAGTATGGTAAAATGGTGTCTTGAGGAGTTCGAATCGGGTAAATGGATTAGTGAGTTGATACATGTCTGCCTTCCACGATGTCTGTTGTTTAATTACCTCGCTGACCTGGTGACAGGAAAAGCACCTAAGATTGCAAACGCTTAGTCTTCTTTTCGAGCTTAACACGGGTACGCTTTAGAGGTGATGGAAGAAGAAATGAAATTCACGGATACCGAACGCTTCGGTTGAGTCGGCAATCATAGCGGACCAGCAAGATGCTTTGCAGTCACTGGTGTCCGTAGTTGTCAATCGTTGCGTGATACAGAAGTCGTATGTTTTGCAGATGACTGTAGAATGATACATGGAATTATAGCAAGCAGGAGTGATTCTGAGGCGTCTGGCCAATCTCACTTCAAGCCAACCTCGTATGATAATCAGCCTCACTCTACTGTATTGAGTCATACAGTATTCTGCGGTCTATGCTGTATATATGCAGTAAGGGCATATGAATGAATCGATTGAGTTGTCCGTCCCCCATGACTAATTGTCGGCCGGCTACTACAAGCCTCTCATTCATTTGATTGTCATACAGTTCAGTAGATGTGTGTGTGTCTTGTCTTCACGTTGTGCTTCCGCTGTCCACTTGGATGCACTATCTACATCTAAACATAACATGGACACCATCTATGAAAATTATACGGGCGTGCTCAGAGTCAGCACACCGACTACTGCGCCTGGTGTTGAATTGCCTCTGTGTCATCGCCAAGCCTCTCCTTCTCCGCTTGGAGGGCCAGTTGTGCATCGGTGACGTAGCCTCGGAAACTAAATGAATCAGCTCTAGCCAAGGAACATCCTACATATCGAACACAGAGTAGATAGCCATTCGGGGAGAAGGCATGGCTGGGGCGGAATGAGTGGCAAATGTGACTCACCGCCATGGCTTGATCTTCTTCTCAAACATCTCGTCCAATTCGGCAGGGCTACGCTTAGACGTATCGGGGATCACAAAGAACGAAGCGACACACATCGGTAAAGAGATACCTGCAAAGAAGAAGCATGTTTTGAGACCCCTACGAAATGTCAGGATTGGTGTTTCGTTTTAGAGCCAGATAATTACCAGTTGGCGTTGGCAGTATTAAGCTTTGATAAAGACGTCAATAATTATCGGTGAAATTTGGGATGAGGGACTAGAACCCACCATGTATGGTACGGTGGTGCTGAACAATACACCAACTGCGACACCTCCAGCCGAGGAGACACCAGCCGTCTTCACTCTCAATCGCGAGCTTCCCGTTTCTGCGGCGAAAGATCGACCGAGGGTACCCTCCAAGTCAGAAACCATACGCCAGACCAGCGCGAAGAAGAGCTATAGTTATGGCTTTAGCTCAAGAATCGACGTTTACCCTTTTTTCTTTTTATCGGCATCGGAAGGGTGAAATGAGTGTACCTACCGTCAACTTGTGATCGGCGAGCGACGGGTTCTTTATCAATCCCATTCCGCCTACAATCATGAGGCAGCACCATGTCCCCACCACGCCAGTAAGAAAAAGTGCCCGACGACCAATAAGATCTGTGACGAGGAAAGCAATGACCGTGCAGCCTATTGAGACCAACCTGCGCTCAGGGTCAGCTCATGATTGGCGGATTGCGGTGAGGATAGAGAGCTCACGCCAGGAGGAGGGAGAACACAAAGGGGTTTGCAAAACCTGCTACTTGCGCAAAGTACGAGGCATAATTCGACAGCTGGAAGAGGCAGAACCGTCGCGTCAGTTGTCATTCGCCGAAAGAAATAAACCCAATCCAGGGACACTCACGACTGCCAATCCAGAAATCTGCTGAGTAGCAGGTGGGAAGAAAGCAACCAGCGTACGGAACTACAGCCCATGTCATCAGAACGATTCGCAGAGTCCACATATGACTCACTCCATTGACCCCGGTGAAGAGCTCGCGGAGGTTCCAAACACTCTGCCAGAAACCTTTGGATGGTCCATGAAGCATTTCACCATACTCCCGCTCAATCTGGACTGTCTTTTTGATCAACCCGTAGTGATAATCGACATCGTAACCCTCGATATTGCCATTCAACTTGGCAAGAATCGTTCGGCCGCGGTCGTGCTTGTCATGATTTGCGCACCACCAGGGAGATTCGGGGATATACAGATAGACAAAAAACATAAGTCCCTACCAGAAGACCGATCAGCGCTGGGCTTTTGTTGAACAAAGAAGAAATGTTGAATCAACTGACGATTACCGCCCATTCAGTGTAAACCGCGGTGAGATAATTGTGTGGTTGTTTGTCGTTGAGGACTTTCAATGCGGTGGAAGCCAGGACTTGCCCGATATCATACCTGCCGGGAATTATTAGGGCCAAGACACCAATTACAGGCTGCGTGCACGTACCATATCGTGTATGTGATAAGCAAGGATCCTCTGGTCCTGATGGGTAGTATCTCGGCCATATACGATGTCGTCATGAACTGAACGCTGCCGACAGCATATCCAGAGAGGAGTTTTGCAGCGACCCAAACCTTCCAATCACGAGCAAGACTTTCGCAAAGGACACCCTATGGGACGATTCAGCATCAGAGGAACAGGACAAGGATGGGAGGAGCGAGGGAGTTTTCATCAACGATGACTCACCCCAACCAAGACGATCCATAACCAGAAGAAACCAGCTTTTCGTCCCCAGCGATCAGCAATGCTGCGAAAAGGGTTAGAATTAGGCGCCATAGGTAGAAAACGAAAAAGTTGGGCTTTGCGACAACGTCGCGCATCCAACCGTGCTCAGTGAATTGAGCTCACAAATGTGTGGTCAACATCCCCATCCCTTGACCCAGGCTTTGCACTCCTCCCCAGATTGAGAGCACCTGAGCAGAAAGTATAAGCTTTCCTTTGGACATCTCGGTCCCGAATTGGGTGATAAAGCCCTTGTTTGCGACGATGCTGCCTGTCATCTGGATCTGATACCCACTATACGAAGGAGGCACGCACAGTGTCAGCTGCATATCCAACACACAGTCGATCACCATGGTATGCGAAACTGCAGCTACTTACTCTGAAGCTGCCGAGAATGCTGCTATGAAAGCGATGAGCTCTGCCTTCCAGAAAACTCTGAGCGTTCGGAAAAAGCTCATGTCATCGAAAGGTGAGCGCATGACCACTGCTTCATTCACGTAAGGCGGCTTGATATCTTCGTCGACGACATTATGATAGAGGTCATCCTTGGCGCTTTCGATGACGTTGGGATCCTTTTCGACAGCGTAATCAGGTGCCGCGGTGGTCAATTGAGGGACAGGATCGATTTCCAGACGGTCAGAGTGACTCATGGTGAGCGAAGCTTCTCCTCAAAGTCACCGTATGTATGATCAGCGGGGCTGAGGCTAAGAAAGTTGATCTGTAATGGGTGCACTCTTGTTCGGTATTTGAGCTTCAGCTTCTACCTTGTTAAACATTTTCCATGTAACGGTCAACAGCGACATTGCATCTATTACCGCCTTTCACGTTAATAAGACGCAATGATCGCGCAATCGTTCATGCCACTGGAGAGCAGCATGATATTATATTGTCAGGCCGTTGCTCCGACTGAATATGAGGCAGAACTTTATGTTTATCTCAAAATTGGTATGAGGCCTCGAGACGCCCCCACCCATAAATCTCCGACGAGGGTACGAGGAGGACATGTGTGTCGGTCTTCGCGGCAAGCAATGACGATCAACGATAGTAAATAACGTGCTTCCCATTTATCTGGAATGCGAACGGCCCGACATCTGGAATTATCCTCATGTTTTCTGGAATAAAGAGACAGATCTGAGGGTGACATCTGGAATTCGGGGCAAAGTGAGCACGTCATTTCGGTCGAATATAAAAGGCTCAAGAAGAACAAGGTGGGGGGGGCTTTGATGTCCGGGCATGATGAACTCGTGCTGATAAGCTTAAGGGACCCGGCGCTTCTCTATTTTTGGCGACTTGGAATAAAAGCTTGCGACTGATCTCGTCATGGCCAAGGATTCCCAAAACTATTCACTTGAGGTTATCACAATAATGAATGTATCAGTCATGGCTTTGACAACACCGAGGCATTCTGCTACTCGGGATCACCAAGCATATCTGGGACGACTGATCGTCTGTTCGAAGCAAGTCACAGGTCTGCTCATCTTCGATACCCGCACTCTGACTCCCAAGCATGTCCCACAAGAACATCCTTTTCATAGTCGCAGACGACTTGGGTAAATACCTAGGATGCTACGGCTCGACATCAGTCGTCACACCTTCTATCGATGCTCTCGCTTCAAAGGGAACGAAGTTTGACAACGCATTTGCCTCGACGGCATCATGTTCCGGATCTCGGTCCACGATCTACACAGGTCTACATACACATGAGAATGGGCAATACGGCCTATCAGTCTACAAAACTCATTTTCAGACGTTTCCACATATCGAAACCGCCCCGGCATTGTTCAACCACGCTGGATATTTGACCGGTATCATAGGAAAGATTCACGTCGGACCAGAGACAGTATACCCTTGGACACATAGGCAGGAGAGTGAATCGCGTGATGTTGCGTGGGTTGCGGACCAGTGCGAAGCGTTCTTTAGCAAGGCCAAGAGCGACGACAAGCCTTTCTATTTGACTGTTGGGTTTGTCGACCCTCATCGGGATGTGAGAACAAGAGGCCGTTTTGGTAACGAGGAGGTATTTGATGAGAGGGTCAAGCATCTTCAAGTGTCCGAGGATGAGGTCGAGGTTCCACCTTGGTTGACGGATCTGCCGGAAACAAGAGGGGAGTTGAAAGAGTACTACAAGGCTATCAACAGGACGGATCAAGGAGTCGGTGAGTGGTAAACTGCCCACAGGAGGTTGAAGATGTTGACATTTTTGCTTCCCCCCCCCCCCCCCCTCTCCGGCTCTGTGCTCACGACATACAATACTCTGCACCTTCTCTTTCGTTTGCGACCGCCAATCACCTACTATCACTCTCACCAGGTTTCATTCTCTCTGCTCTTGAGCGTCAGGGCCTCTCCGACTCGACACTCGTAATCTTCACATCTGACAACGGACCTCCTTTTATCAATGCCAAGACGACCCTGTACGACGCTGGAACTTGTCTCCCCTTTATCGTCCGCAATCCCTATGTCCCCGAAAGCATTGGCATCACGAACCCAAACATGGTCTCCTTCATCGATATTCTCCCGACACTGCTCGATTATGCTAAAATCGACCCTGATAGCCTTCGCCTGAAGAACAAACCAGTCGGCGGGGGAGTTTCAATTTACGCTAAGGGCAACCAAGTTTCCCCTCCTCGACGGGGACGTTCCTTCCTGCCCATCCTCGATAGAGCAGATGTCGCTCCAGAGTCCTCTTGGCAGCACTACGTCTTTGGGTCTCACACCTTTCACGAACTACAAAACTATTGGCCCACCCGAGTCTTGCGTACCCGGAAATGGAAATACCATCGCAACATCGCCTGGCGCCTTGACTTTCCTTTTGCTTCGGACCTCTACGCTTCGTACACATTTGAGGGCATCCGCAATAATCCTGATGAGAACGGCAATGCAATGATTGGGTCTAGGTCACTGAAGAACTATCTCTTTAGGCCGGCAGAAGAATTATTCGATCTTGAGAACGACCCGGATGAGGTGAATAATCTCTCCACCTCACAAGATCCCGAGATTCGCAAGATACTTGCAGGACTACGATTGACGCTGGAACAATGGCAGCAAGATACAAAGGACTTGTGGTTGTTCAGGGATGGGGCCAGCTTGAGCTTCTTGGAGAGATATAAGGACGACGGCTTGCAGATCCCGGATCGATTTGACATTGATGTTGAGGATCCGACGGTACAGGGAAAGCAAATACTGGGAGTAAGCACGAAGTGGGACCTGAAGGAGTTGCCATGACAAGGAAATGTGCATAGCATTAGGTAGTGTCACGGGGATGTGCATGGAAATCATTGTTATTTATTGTCGATACAATGCTAGCAGTAGTAGCAGTGCCTCTGTGACAGATGGGTTTGCATGAGCTGATTTGAGCGGACACAGCCGATGGTCATTACACATGTGGGCAGAACCGTATGGGCGCTCGGCGGATACGATGTGGGGACAAGCACGATGCAACGAGCTCATGAACGTTGAAAGCATCTCTGATTTCTTGGAAAGGTTATCTGTTGAGCAAGCTCCCAGGTCGCAGCAGTCCGAGAAACCCGCGGTGTCGTCATCTTGCACCATCCGATCTGGCCCAAGACCCACCACTCTGTTCTACATATATCGCCTCGAGTAGCTTATATCATCCTTACGTCTCGAGAGCCCACCATGAGGATCCCACAAGTATTGCTGGCTTTGCTCTCCGCCTCGTCGCAGATGACTATCAAGCCGACTCCCTATCCAAACCACCAGCTTTTCAAGTTGAACGATGTGAGTCCGACGCTGTATCCTGCGTTTTCTCCTTGGGTTATCTTGCAGTCTCAGCTGATACATACTATCAATAGGGTAACAGCTTCCCCTCTCCTGCTTTTGGTTGCGGAAGTGCGCTCTTCGGCAAGGAAGCCACCGATTCCGTCCTGCTAGCTATTGAGAATGGGTATCTCCACATTGACAATTCGCGAATCTACGGCAACGAGAAGAGCGTCGGGGCAGCCCTTTCGCAGACAGAGGTAGACAGACGAAAGCTATACATCACTAGCAAATATGATGGGATCAACGGAGCTTCAGTGGAAGAAGAATTCAACCAGACTATCTCAGAGGTGCGTTATTCTTGCATCGTTCTTTGGTGCTGACTCATTCAAAGCTTGGTGTCGATTATCTCGACCTGTATTTGATCCATTTCCCCGGTGCAGCAGACAAGGGCGGTGGCATTGAGAAGGTATGGCGATCATTCGAGAAGCTCAAAAGGGAAGGAAAGGCCAAGAGCATCGGAGTGAGCAACTATGACCATGATCAGTTGGAGGAACTCTTGGCTCTTGCAGAGATCAAGCCGTGAGTATTCCTCTGTCCGAGTGGGGCGCGTAGCTCAAATTGTATAGCGCTGTAAATCAGATTCGGTATCACGCATACAACGCCCTGGAGAGTGCTTCCACCCTGGCTATATCCCAGGAAAACGGTATCCTCACTGAGGCCTATTCTTCGTTAACAGTGAGTTGAAACCTTTGGATTGGATCGCCTCTTGAGCAATGCTAACAGTTCTCTAGCCAATAACCAAAACTCCAGGAGGTCCAGCTGATGCAATTGGCGCATCTATCGCTGAAGAATTGTCGGAGAGGTATGGAAAGGAGGTTACAGTCGGTCAGACTATTCTCGATTGGTTGAGGAGTACTGGTGTTGCTGCTGTTACGTGAGTTTGAAGGCCACCGACGATTGTCAAGTCGACTCTTGGGTTACTCAGGCGTCCAACCCGCTGACGCTTCCCGGTTTGCTTTTGTTATTTCAACAGGACATCGAACAAAGAATATCGACTGAAGGAACAGCTCGCCGTATTCCAACCTGATTTCCCCCTCTTGACAGCAGCGGAAGCCAAGTCGTACGAATTGGCTGGTCCTGGCTGGGCACCTAGTGTAAGAGTCTAAGTTAAGAAGTAATAGAGAAAGCATTTTTCGATGGGTAATAGGTGTGGATGTCGTTCGTCTGCATTGTGATCTACCGTAAACCCGTGTGCAAACCGGTCTCCTGTCAAACACGGTTGTTAAGCAATGACAGTTTCTGATTCACCCTTGCAGCTACTCAGGACCACTCCTTGGGCAGCTTCAGAAGCCAATCAAAGTCGTTGCCTGACTGAGCTGGGGGTACTCTCCACATGCAGATAGTGCATCAGCGGACGGGTACCCAAGATAGGGATGAGGCGGGTTCACACATGAGTTTCCTTTTGTGCTACATTCAAGAGTACGTATCCATTGCCTCTGAAGTCACGCTAGAAGCAATTGTCGCCGGAAGCGAGCAACTTGGACTACATCCCTCTCCGTCAGCGGACGGAGCAATATTGTCTAAATGCAGCGATCACTGTATATCTGCAGCTTATTGCCTAGTCTCGTCAACACCGAGCCGAGTCCTCCTGTAGAAACAGATTGATCGTCAACCGCCGCCCTGTCCTCGCTTTCTCTAAAAGCCATGGTGATCTCTGTCCTGCTTGTCGCAATTGCCTGGGACCAGGTGCAGTTCATGTTTGGTGCGGAGAAAGCAGAAGAGATCATCACGAATGTGAAAGCGGCTTTGACCAAGGATGAGGAGAACTTTAAAGCGGCCGGTGTCGGCTATCAATTCCTCGAGTACTCGCCAGAGGAGAGCATGGATCGCTTAGAACAAGTGTTGCAGGAAAAGAAGTGGGACGGCGTCTGCATGTGAGGTCGTGTGCTTTCTGCTCTGTAGACAGTAAAGCTAATACCGGGAAAGAGGCATGGGCATCCGTGCCACCAAGATGTTTACTCCCCTCTTTGAGGCTCTTGTCAATACGATCCACGAGAAATCCCCCGGTTCCAGACTTCTATTCAATTCCGGACCTAGCCATACGTTCGAGGCCGTGGAGAGATGGTTCCCACAGGCTCGAAGGAAGATGGACTAGGCTCGCGGAAAGTAGTAGTCCCATATGATGGAATTGTCTGGATCACCTCTGGCACAATCTCGTTGCTAGGCCCAATGCAAGATTGCCATAACGCCAGCAATTTAATCCACGCGTCTAAATGTATACTGTATCTGAGTGAAGGAAATACAACACGACACCTTCTCGCCCATCGGATGTCGTTTTACAGCCATCCTGGTGAAAGCACCCATCATTTCTAGCCCCGCTGGGTCAGCTCGTTGGCGTTGGGTACATCTGGAAGGGATTCTTCGTTGCTGATAAAGTGGCGATATATCATGCTCTGTTCCTTTTAAGCGACTGAGAATCAGGAGGAAGGAAGTTTAGCGAGGATTTACCTTGAGATGGTCAAAGTAAACGAAAGGCTTGATTTTGCCTTCATCGCCTGGTGCCACCATGCCCTCGATGGGTGTAATTGTCATATCACGGGGCGGCTCGAAGAAGAAAGGCATCGATACACGGTACTTGTTTCCACGATGAATCACACGGTGATAGGTCGACTTGTATGCGTGGGACGTCAAGGCATCGATGATATCGCCGATATTGACGACAAAGGCTCCAGGGACGGGATCCGCAGGGATCCAAGAGCCATCTTTCGCTTCCACTATATAGATCGCAAGGGTTAGGACGGTGTACCTGACAAAGTAGAAGCTCCTACTCACCCTGCAGGGCACCTGGAAAGTCGTCAGCGAGGAGGAAAGTTAGGCAGCCATAGTCCGTATGCGCGCCACAGGACATGCCTTGAGAGAGGTCGAAGGAGGGTGGAAGTGGAGGATAACCGATGACGCGCAGAACCCTGCGAAGTGTTAGCCTCTGTGAAAATGATACCATGGAAGAAGACTTGCCAGTAATTATCTTCCTGCAGTTTGTCAAAGATCTCCGAGTACCCGAGAACATCCGACATGGCACGCATGAACGCCTTCCCAATGATCTTCCTACGTGTGGGGATGAGCGATTGTTCATACTGTCAGATCGTTCTGAAAGAACACCTACATCTTTTCGACGTAGTCTAACATGGCAGTCTGAAATCCTGGCAAATCTTCGTCACTTGGCCAGAGTTGAGAGCCCTCGAGCTGCTCTGAAGACGGATTCGCAGGCTCGGGATAGATGTCCAGTGCCTGTGTCGGTTAGCATTACCTCTCACAAACGGGTAGGTAGGAAGGCTCGACGTACTTCCTGCTGATCTCTCTTGGCATAAGTGACATTCTCGCCAATCTTCTGATACCCCCTAACCCCATCCTGCGAACGAAAGATATGCAGCGCGTCTTTGCGCTCTTGCGGAAGCTCAAAAAAGCTATGCCCCATTTTAAGCATGCTTTTCAGGTAGGGCATTTCTAAGCCATGGCCGGTAACGTAGAAGAAGCCTGCACACATCAGCCACGAGAATATGGGATGGAAATAAGGACACAGACCGAACTCGCGACATGCCTTGTCCAGCGTTTGTGCAGTCTCGTGTCGAGCCGAAGCGGACGAGCTGGGATCGAGGTAAGGTGAGATGTCGACGATTGGCAGGCTCGCAGTGGACAGATTGTCGGTATCCGATGTTAGCGAGGCGATATCGGGCATGGCGATGGTGTTGACAGTATTTTCAAATAATGGGGAGATATCTTGACCTTTCGTCCGGAGGATCTCTGTAAGGAGACGCAGGCGAGCGCTTAGTTAAACGCCTGGGCGGTTCCGACGATTAACGAATGCCGAATTTGCATGTGCGTCTGGAAACCGTAGGGACGGCGCTCGCTCTTTTAGGGGAACACAAGCACGTTCCAAGCTGAGTCGCAAACGCAGCACGCTGTGTACAGTAGAACAAACTGCTTGATTACCAACTGGAGACTTAGTGATACGCCTCGATATCTCGTTCGGACTTCTCCGTGATGTAGGGGTCATTATTGCTTAGCAGCGACCTAGGCTCTCGTGAGCGTTTGAAGCATGACTTCCTCTGTTCAGCAAAGATGGACAGGTCTCTATGAAAATCTCAACACGACTCGTAGTAACTCTGTGCAGTAACGGGTTTCACTTGGGTGAGATGCCCAATCGAGACATTAATTACTGGAATTGCACAGATGCATCAAACTACAACTTGTGTGCACCCTGGCAGAGCTCCTCCACTAGGTCAAAGAAGGGCTCGGCTTCGTGTTTTCCTCCTTCTTCTGTACCCGTAGCTCTCCATCTGAGGAATCAGCAGAGCCTTCTCGCCTGCACTCACGTGAATTCAGCGACTTCAGGCCGCAGTGAGATGGGCGGCTTTCCGGTAAAAGCACATGAAGCCTCCGTCCTCATCACACATCTACATTCGTTTTCCAACCTGCCATCAGATGACCGTATGCAATCAACACTCACAAGAAGAACCAAGCTACTGCACTTTCAATACACCTTCCGACCGCGAGCAGTCCGTGATTCTGCATAATCAAAGCCTTCTTGCCCCCTAACGCCCCAACGATTTGTGCGCTCTCCTTGTCACTCAGAACCACACCACCGAAATCATTATACAAAGCGTGATCGTTGTAGAAGATCGCAGCGTCTTGTGTATATATCGGCAACTCCCTGCCTTGACTCGCGAAAGCTTTGCCCCAAGGGGAATGACAGTGTACTGCGGAATCCACATCGGGTCGTGCATCATGGATAGCTTTGTGAATGACAAATGCGGCGGTGTTGTACCGTTGGCGATCAGGCTTACCGCCCATGATGATATCACCAGAGTGGTTGATGAGTAAGAGGTCCGATGCCTTCATCCTCGAAAAATGGAGGCCATACGGGTTGACCCAGAAGCAGTTTCTGTCGATGGGGTCTCGGCTTGTCAAGTGACCGGAAGCTCCCTCAACTGAGTGTGGGTCAGATCGGCGTCTACCGGGTTTCTAAGATTGGAATAGCCCGCCGTAGCAATGGGTTGGATACGTACCTACACCGAGATGGGACAAAACTCGATATGCCAATGCTAAGCGCTCTTTGACATATTGCCGTTCCTTTTCTTTATCTGCGAACTTTACCCTCCCGGGTCCGTAGTCGAAAGATCGCTCTTCCTCGGGTTCTCCCTCTACAGAGTGACCATTTGACTTTCCATTCGGAGGTTGCGACATGACGAAGCTTTGCCAGATATGTAGGTGCAATGTCAATCTCTTTACACGACGAAGAGGACGGGAATTTATACTGGAAAAGACAGGACGGGGTTTCTTAACCGACCGGCAAGAGCCGACTTGAGATCGCTCAGAGCCGGTGCCTGAAAACTAGCATTTCGCCCGGACTGTTTGCCACCTATCGCTCGTCATTGTATGGGAATGTCAGGCAGTCGTCTGAGTTGTAACGGCAAACCACTGCATAACATGCTCGCTGCTATAGTCGCTACTGATGCTACGTGGCAGTGCGGGACCCTGTGAAACCACTATCAACGGCCCTCTTGACCGGGACCCACTCGCCTTTCATGTGGCATTTTCGGCGCTAATTGTAACATGATTTGATTCCGTTTTTCTTTTCTTCGTTTTCTTCCGGGTCTCGTTGCTTTCTCGTTGTCAATCCGCATCATGGGCAAGCACGCTCAGCAACTCAAGAAGCGAAAGCGACAAGCTTCACAACAAAATGGATCTGCACAGTCAGCTAAGAAGCTCAAACCCGCCACTGATCACTTCCCCTCGCCAGAGTCCCGCTCGGCTTCACCATCATCTTCTCTGATCAGCCCAGAGGAGATAGTGACAACAGTTCTTACCCTTGAGACGTTATGTGAGAACCCGGAACTTTTGGCAAATCGAGACATGAAAGATCTGAAGCGGGCCACTTTCGCATTACATCGAGTCATCGCCGAGGGATCAACTTTGGGTAAGAATCAATCTCTCGTAAGCCAAGGACATCTGTCTAATCTATAACTACAGGCTCGTCTCTCACATCCAAGATATCAACAGCGCTTCAAGACTATCGTTTCACCGACGCTCTTATCTTTCTTTTCGAAATGTATACCCGACGTCTGCCTCCGAAGCTGGGTGCCCTTCAGCGTTGGGTCCGCGAATGTGATGCGACCTCATCCGCCGATGGCGAGATCAGAGATCCTGATGCTATGAAGTGCTTGGATCTCATTTTACGTATCGCAAATACTACTTCACAAGATCCAAGAAGCATTGGGAATATTGATGGAGGCTCGATCATCACGCGAAACCCGGTATGGGTTGCACGGCCTCCTATTGACGGCGAGATCAACATCTGGGAGAGAATGCAAAGGGGATCTTTGTTCGGTGAGTCTCAAAGGTCAGTTGTTGGCTCATTATCAGATGCACCTCCGCCGAAACCGTACCCGAATTTCAAGGCTGTTCATCATGTCCCCGCCCATCTTCGCCGTCCGCGGAATCTCTACCCATCTACGGTGTGGGGGTCTTCACCTGACGCCATCAGATTGACACCAACTCCATCTCGACCGCGATCACCGTCCCGCATAGACGTGCCAGGCGTGCCAGGCGCATTCATGGTCCTCGACGTCTTCACCCCCGAGGAATGCCTGCAGATCGTTCAAGCCGCAGAAGCGATAGGATTAGAGAAGGATGAAGCGGCAGAAGGATCTGCGAAGATGAAGACATCAGTGAGTAGCGATGAGGGGGCTGTGGTGTATCGCTGACCGGTTCTCCAGATTCTCGCACGAAACTTTGTCTGGCTCGCAGATCAGCCATTCCTGGATCACTTTTACCAGTCGATCCTTCCTTTCGTGCCTCAGGCAGCACCCATAACTGTGGACGGCAATGGTGGAGGTAAGGTGAGAGGTATAAACGCGAGGTTCCGGGTATATCAGTACACGGAGAACCAGGTATACAGAGTGAATTGCATCATCTTTGCTTCTGTGTCCATTCACTTACGTCTAGCCACATATCGACGGCGCATGGCCGGCGGCAGGTCTAGATAAAGAGACTGGAGAGTATCTGCATGAGTGAGTGCACCGATGTGGCATTCCTGACATTTAGTTCTTCATCTCCGGAAGACCCCTTATGGTCACGATATACCTTGTTGGTTTACCTAAACTCTGATATACCAAAGGACACAGGGTGCACGACGTTCTTTTTACCATCGGAGCGCGTAGGTGTAATGGAGGCCACATCTGTGAGGCCGATCCAAGGCGCAGTGCTTTGTTTCCGTGAGTGCCAAGGTGAACTTCTCTTCTTATTCATTGACTCCCACAGCGCACGGTGATACGCAGGGGTCGTTACTGCACGAAGGCAGCGCTGTGGGTGCTGATGGTGGCAAGCTTGTCATCAGGACAGACTTATTGTACGAGGCGAAAGGATTCGGGCAATTCAGACCGCCGGCCAGTGTCGGAGTCGCTCAGGGTGGGAAGGCCGAGGAGGGTCTTGGCGGATGAACACCGAGGAGGCGACGGATTACAATTCGGCAGCATGGCCCGCACAGTCCTTCACAGGCCACTCGGTCCGCCCATCTTTGGCCCGCTTATCAGACTATGGTCATATAGCATAATGACCGGGCCGGAGAAGTCTAAGGCCGACTTCACGACCTCATCGAGACAGATGTCAAATGTATTACTGTTGTAATCAGCGGTTCCGCACGTCGCACAGCGGGTCCGCATGTCGCACATTATTCTGACTGCAATGGTAGCCGAGTCACCATTGACATGCTTGACTCCGCCGAGCAGAGGCGCTGGCAATTATAGCTGCGGAGGCGCTGTGCCCCTCTGCTCCGACGATTCGTGACACAAAAAGGGCCCTCAAGCAAAGCGGGCTGAGTAGTATTTTACCATCGTTGCCCACGGTGTGGTCGGGACCTCGGGAGTGATTGGTAATCGGCCGAGGCCTTGGCTATCGGGTCGGTCTTTCCAGATCCAGCAAGAGATTGCTTGCCTCCACGGACTTCTGTTCAATTCGGGGTTCTCTTTTCATTATGAACGCTGCTGAGGCCCTGATATTGATGATCACGAAGTGGAGGTCAAGGCAGTAGCAGAGGTCGGCTTGATGCCAGATGACTGGACTCCGCACCCCGTTTCTCATGCCCTGCAGCCACTTGTTTCCCACCGAATTTGTCCTTCTGCCAGAATGCAGGCGTGGATGGCTGGTTGTACAATGTAAGACAAAATAACAAAAGACACTTTCGACCTTAGATCAGTCACCTAATTGGCCGACGATGGATAAGTCGTTATCTTCGGGGGAAGATAAGCATGACAAACTGTATACTATAAAGTCGAGGTTGATCGACTAGAGAGCTGGATCATCCTCTCTCTGACTGCTTTCCGATCTGAAAAATGCTGCCCTCCCAGCTACTCGCGATTGTCCCGATTTTGGCGACGCCAGCAATCGCTTCGCTGGTGGCAGGCAACGAGAATTATGCGGCGGTCTCTCGAGCTCTCCGACGCAGCACTTCGTTGAAATCTCGTTCAAGCCCCAGCGATCTTGCCAGCACTTCGGTGACATTCTCTGTCGGTGATGGAGATGACAGCAAGCAATACTTGTCCCCCATCGGTCCCAAGCATAAGAGTTACACTTTGAACGCCGAGTGGGGCTTGGATGGCTTCACTGGTCAGACCCTGGCTGTCACCGTGTTCACAGTCGAGGGGGAGGTCACATGCGATGTACTAGGCAAGAAGCTTTCAAGCTACGCTTCAGTGGATGATGTATGGGATGAGGTAAGTGCTCTGCTTGAGTGTTGAACAAGTATGCTTAACATCAGCAAGGCCTTCATGCAAGCTATTGTACTTCAGTCCAACTCATCCTACCATGTCACTGAGGATGTGGCTTCTTGTCTCCAGGGTTGGGGCGGATCGCTTTTGATCAAGAGCGGTGAAGCCACCTCGAATGTGACCGACATTGGACTCTCCCTAGTATCCGGATCCCTGGTGAGACCATTCACCACGCCGAATAACCTCAAACTAATCACGATAGGTGCCTCCTGGACCCTATCTGGCCCGAATTGACGGCAACGTCACTCTCACAGAGCTGTACAGGGTGTACCGTGACGAGAACCAAGCATTCACTGCGGCAATCATCCCTACTACCGATGGCAAGTTCACCGACCTCTCGACCTCTGCGCCAGGGATGAACACCTTGTCTATCCCGGTTCCATCTCGATTGTACACCCTCGACTTGCCGAGCCCAAGAGCTCTAGAAGGCCGACGAGTCGCCGTCAAGGACATCTTTGATATCGCAGGCCTCAAGACAGGGTGTGGTAACCGCGCATACTACAATACCTACCCAGCTCGAGACGTACACTCTTACCCCGTTCAGCGGCTCGTAGACCAGGTGGGTCACTGCAACGCATGTTCAAGCTGACAGTCCAGGGAGCCATCATCATTGCCAAGGCCAAAACCTCGTCTTTCGCAAATGGCGAGACCGCCACCGGAGGTTTGTTCATGTTTAAATCCCAGTGGTAGCTGACTCGCTCCAGATTGGGTTGACCAAATGTGCCCCTACAATCCTCGAGCAGACGGGTGCGTGTCTCTTTAGAACATTCAAAACCCATGCTCATCTGTTTTAGCTATCAACAGCCCTCTTCCTCCTCGTCTGGGCCAGGTGCCGCAATCGCCGCTTATGATTGGCTTGACAACACCGTCGGTTCAGACACGTTAGTCACGCATGAGTCAGATGGTGCCAGGCTAATTTTGGAGCAGTGGCTGTAGTGTACTGTGTCCTTCGAGCTCTAATGGCGTGTTCGGTATGCGACCGACTTGGGGACGTCTAAACTTGACCGGTGTCATGCCGATGGCCCCCTCCATGGATACTGCCGGTTTCTTTTCGAGGGATGCTATCAAGGGCCGAGACTTTTCTAAAGCATGGTACGGCGATCTCTTTGGCAACTATACCGAGCTTCCCCAGGTCAGTTCCGAGGATTGCCTCCATGGAGATCACGCGCTTACCCATAGCAGACCCTCATCTTCCCCGAACCGGAATGGACCTTCGACTCTGACTCACCCGCAGCGCCGATCTACAATGCCTTCCGTGAAGGAATCACAAAGTTTGTCAACCCCACTACGATCGATAATCGCACGTTCGATGGATTCTGGAATGATACAGGGATGTACGCTCAGACAGGCAACGAGACCGTGTCGGAGTACTACGCAGATGTTTGGGGCACATTAGTGGACTACGGACAATGGACGACATTTGCCGAGCCCTGGTTCGAAGATTACGCAGCAGTCAATGACGGCAGAATCCCTTTTGTCGCTCCTTCACCCAACACTCGATGGTCGTGGGGCCGAGTCAATCTGACACAAGCCGACTATGATGAAGCTCTTCGACGTAAAGCTGTGTACAAAGAGTGGATCATCGAAAACGTCCTCGTACCTGACAACAACACTTGCACAAAAACCATCTATATTGCTCCATACGACGATGGATCGAGCCCAAACTACCGTGTAAGTCCAGCTGTCTTGGTAATACGAAAGCTGATGGTTTAGAATCTGTACCGAGCGCCACCGAGCAATGGATTCTTTTCAAGCGGAATGGAGTCTTTCATAGTTGGTAACCCGCAGATGATGCTACCAATCGGTCAAGTCCCATACGAGTCAAACATCTCGAATCACACCGAATATCTTCCCGTCACTTTGACCATGTACGCCGCCCCTGGTTGTGACTACGTTCTCTGGGATCTCGCTGCGGCTTTACAGGTCAGTTTTATTTGACAAGTCTGTACAAAGCTAATGAGCCCCAGGAATCTGGTGTCCTCTCAGCTGTGTCGACTGGACGAACAGGCTTCCCTGTGTAGGCAGTCTCCAATGAAGTGGTTGTCCAAAGAAAAGTAAAAGCTGCAGTCGCGGCCTCTTATAATACTACAAACAAGCGCCTTATAATACGAAATGCAACAAAGAATGTGCTTGCTCTGTGTCTTGTCGTCTATACTTCTTCTTGGGAGTCTTGCCTGGACTTGAGGCCTGAAGACATTGTATGTAGTGCATCTATACAATATTCAAACGCTAGTAGGCACGACATCTGCCCTCAGACCTCCGTTCAGAGTGGATTTTCCCATGGCTTCCACGAGCTCCACTTGTTCCATTTCCTCTTTAGTGATGATCTCCGGCGCTTCTTGACGTGCTCTTTGAAGCCGTTTCTCTGTGATTTCAAAAGACCTGGGTAGCCTTTCGTCCCAATAAGATGGGCCGTGGAGGAGTTGCAAAGCAAGTGCCCTGGTGCAAGTCAGGATTCTAGCCATACCATGCCCGTGAAAGGCGACAGCTGCATACAACCCTTCCTTGTTGGGGACACTGCCGATGAGTGGTAGGTGATCTCGGGATCCAGCCATGATACCTGCACCAAAAGAGTCAGTTGACTTCAAGGAGAATGAGGGGTCAATTCACCAGTCCACACTCTCGTCAATCCTTCTCCATGTGCCTCCTCGCGCCATCCACCAAAAGCCTTCTCGCAGTACTCGCTCAGCCCTGATTAACATTAGCGATGTTCCGTTGATCAAACGAGCACTAATTGCTCACACTTTTCGAATGATGGAAGGACGATCGAGTCGTCAATCGCCTCGAAGATGTCTTTCTTCCTTGCAATTCCAGCAGAAAGGGCTGTAGCATTGTAGACACCCATAACGATCCCGCTGGATGGCGTAGTCATCAAGTACGGCCCTGCTTCGAGAGCATAACTGTGGCTGATCGTACGTCTGCCTGTATAGGGCAAAGTCGGTGTGATGAGCGCAGCATGACCGCGGAATGGAGTGATACTGTGCTATTCAGTATGGCCATAGTGGACACCAAGTGCCAACTTACTGCCGTGCAATGCCTGTGGTCCGTTCGTCTTCCGAGAATAGATGTCTCGTATGGGCATTGGTGCACAAAATGACGACCTTGGCTCGTACAATGCCCCGGCCATGGCAGTCCAGTGACCAAGTTGCCTCGGCGTCGTCTCGAGTGATGGACTTGACTGGACACCAAGAGTAGAATGAGAAATTTGATGATGTGGAAGAAAGGGCCAGCTTCATAAGCTCTGTCGCAAGCTTGTGGGGATGGCATGAGCCCGCTGGTCCCCTATTGATTGCCAGGGCTGAGGGTATGCGAGACAACTGTAGACTATCAGTCTCCACATTGATGTCACATATTCGAGGCAGGTGTAGAACTCACTTTCTGGGACACATCTGGGTCATCGAGAAACTCCCACGCCGAGTCAGTCCCCCTGAACTTCTCACTATTTGCACGAGCTGTAGTGTACGCCTTGTGGGCTCGCCTAGCTGACTCAACACCCTCACGGCTGACTTTTGCTACCTCCAATCAGCCTAGATGCGTCGATAGATCCATGATGAGCTTACCTTCGAGCTTATGGCCTTTCCAAAAATCCACTGCAAGCCCTTCCTTCTCGATGATCTCTTGTGCATAGTTGAGAGTATCGAGCTCGTTCTCAAGCACTGCGAGAGCCTCATCATTTGTCAAGCCTGATCCGCCAGCAGAGAGCGGTGTTGTGAGTGTGGGGAACATGCCGAAGCTCGCTGGAGCGACGTGACCACCATTTCGGCCAGCTGGATACGTGCTTAGCTGAGAATCTGGATAGAGGTTTGTTATTCCCCACTAGCTCCTGAGGCAAGATCCTTGGCCTCCAGGCACACCACAGTCTTGCCCTCTCCCGCAGCACCAGGCCTTGTGAGCTGATAAGCTAGTGAAGATCCTGCGGGTCAAGGTTAACATCGGCAACGTGAGCAACACCACAGTGTTATACTAACGAACCTGCTATCCCAGCTCCAATGATAGCGTAGTCCACTACAATGCCAGGTAAGGGTTCACTTGACCCATGGGACCACAGCGCGTCCCGACCACGGTTCTGGCGATATCAGCTTAAAGAACAGGGTATACGTACCGTGGCCTGCCAGTGAGACACTGTAGACTTCCACGACTGAGGGAAGGCTGACATGTTGAAGGGTCACTACAACGTATCAAGACAAGCGGAGAATGAGCTTGAAGAAGCCAAGACCTAGATGCTTGTAAAGTACTTGGGAGGGGTAGTCCGCATTCTCGGAGCTGAACAAAATGCTTTATCAGGAGGACACTTGGATACCAGACCCGACAAGCGCGGTCGGATGTTGCCGACAGCTCTCCCTGCTCAACGTCCCCACCTCCAAAGCCAGATTCTCGGCACACCTGACTGCTTTGAAACTCTCAATGAGGGGGTTGATGCTCGCCCGCCTCCGGTAATCACCGGAAATGAGGGTACTGGCGAGGATACAACAGCTGCTTGCCATTGTGGAGAGAGCAATACATCGATCTGCTCAGAGCCCTAGCATGCATGCCGCTCGGAGTTGACTGATGATCATTCCACTACAAAGAAGCATCGACCAGTCTGGCGACCTCTGCCGCCATACCCCACGAGTACACGTAGCCACCTCCCGTCAGACCTTCACCGATCAGCCACCGAGCACAAGAAAATACAATGAAGAACGCACCATAAGCGTGAACCGCTTTCTGGCCACTAGGAAGAAGCTCCCTCTCCACTCGCACAGAGTCCTCCCTCTCGGGCCGGAAGCCAACTTGGTCTCTAACGATCTCCAAGTCCTCAAACTTTTCCGGGATATATTCTGGTAGCAACTTCCGGCACCTTTCATGGATCTGGTTTTTCATGAGTGGCGAAAAGATGACTTGTTGTAGAAAGAAACTCACTGACTTGCGCAGCCATTCTTTTGGTGCAGGCTCTACATCATCAAACTCCTTGATCCCACCAATGATGGCCGTACCATCACCACGAGGTAGAACGTAGGTGTACTCGCTCCAATGCTTGCCGTGAGAAATGTGAATGGCCGGTGCGGCGCATTTGACCAACATGACTTGGCCACGAACCATGTGACATGTTTCGTCGTTGACGTCAACAAGGAACTTAGCCCCGTTGCCCGATGCGTTGACGATGACTTCACAAGGAACAAATTGAGCCGCCTGTCGTAGAGAAGTGACTTCTTGACGGATAAAGCGAACACCTGCTTCTACGCATTGGGCTTGTAGCCAAGGCAGGTAGGTATCGGGAGTGATCACACAAGACGTGTCTAGGAGTAAGCCCTGTCACAGAATTCGCATGACCTACAGAACATCCCAGACCCGGCGCCTAGTCTCAATTCGGACGCTTCGAGGTATCGGAACTGACAGGTTTAGTGACTTGAATATCATGTCACCTGCTCACGTTAGGCATGAAGTTGTACCAAAGCCCCGATTCCCCTGATATGTCTGTCTTGTTCTGGAAATCAAACACATCTATCCTCTGTCATTGTAAGCCTGGAGGGCGATTCCATTATTGCTTTCACCCACTTTTGCAGAGCTTTCTGGCATGGTTTCCGCCATCTTCCAGAACTTATCGAAGCTAGCCCTCTGCATTTTCTTCTGAGCGGGAGTGGAACCATCGACCCCAAACCACATGGCGCCGGCCCAAGGCGAGGCCCATCCAAGAGAAGGTGGATCGCCTGGCATATTCCGAGCGACGATAGTGACATCGTATGTCCTAATACTATTGTCAGTATGAGAAACAAGTAGGTCCCTGTCAAACTTGCTTGGCGAGTTCAAGGGCAGCGGTCAATCCGACGACGCCTGAACCCAGCACAGTCACTCGAGGTTTATTGGAGGTGCTGATGGGCATGTTGACGGAGGTTGACGAATGGAAATAAACGGTGTCAGAGGAAACCTCTTGAGAATGGATCTGACAACAGTGACGGTGAAACAGCTAAGCTAGCATGAGTCTTGTATTTGATAGTCCTATCGGACTGCAGGAGCGATTGACCGCTTCTCGGAGCATTCACAGTTGCCTATCTGAATTGGTCCGCATTGCGGACCCTTATCTTCTATAGCTTTATCAGTTTGAAATTTCTGGTCCGATTTTGAGGATCTATTTGTTTCTCTCCGATAGCGTATTTCGATTCTTAAAGCGGCATGATACCTCATCTAGGCCTTGAGCAGCCCTCGTCGTCTTTCCGTGGATCAGCAATATGTCCGACCTTGAAATAACGACGAAATATGCTCCTCCAGGCGAAGAGGTCAAGGAGGTCGAAGTTGGGGACTCAAGCTATCAAGAATTCCTCATCTTGAGCCAAGAGTTCCAGGGCAAACGGCTGGACAAGCTCACTGTACGTTCATAGCGACGTCCGAGTCAACATCTGCTGACATTGACAAAAGAGGAAGATTGATTGGCATGTATTGCCTCAGCTTATATTCATCTACCTGTTATCATACGTCGATCGGTAGGTCGCAACATAATCACTCCTAGATCTGACCCTGCAGTACCAATGTCGGAAATGCAAAGTTGTTTGGTGCCCAGGTAGATATGAAGATGACGGCTCAAGACTGGAACACTGGACTGACAGTCTTCTGTACGTTGGGTATCAAAATTGCCGAGAACACCGGACTGATCAGTCGCAGTCGTCACGTATGCGATCGGTGGTCCTCCTAGCAATATGGCTTTGAAACGCATTGGGCCCAAGAAAGTCCTGCCGTTTATCCTCGCCTGTGTTTCACTCATTCTCATCGGCTCGGGATGCGCTTCCAACCGTGCCCAATGGTTCGCATTACGTCTGCGTGAGCCGTCATTTTTTGCTGGAAGAAACATTGAGGCTTCAAAATCCTGATCACGTATTAGTTCTGGGCTTATTTGAAGCCGGGATGTTTCCCGGGTGCTGCTACACACTTACCACTTGGTATACCCCGGAGCAGATCCATGGCCGAACGACCATCTATTACTGCGGTGCATCTCTGTAAGTCTCCCCTACTGTGACGCCCGACGCAACGCCGACGAGACCATAGTGCCGGAGCTTTCTCTGGTCTGCTAGCTTACGCAATCGGTCAAGCCGATGGTATCTGGGGCTACCGAGGCTGGCGATGGGTTTATGTGCTTGAAGGAATCTTCTCTTTTATCGTGGCCATGCTTGCATTCTTTTTCTTGCAGGAAACACCCGAGAAGCAAGGCAAATGGCTCAAGGAGGATGAGCGACGTTTCCTCGTTTTACGAAACAAATTCATGTATGGTGGTGAGAAGGGTGCATCGGACGACACTTTCCGAATGAAGGACTTTGTCACTTCCCTCAAGGTGCGATCCTTAAATGGACCTGACACACCCTGGGTATACTTGCTTACAATCTTTGCAGTCGTGGCACAATTATGTCCTAGGCTTCGCCTTCTTCTCCACCTCGGTCGCCGCTTACGGTCTTTCTTTCACTCTTCCGACCATCGTCAAGAACATGGGTTTCTCCGCTGCAAGAGCCCAAGGTCTCTCGGCACCGCCTTACGTCTTTGCATGCTTCTGCGTGTTGCTCTCTGGGTGGTTCTCGGACCGTTACAGGATGCGTATGTGGTCGACTGCCCTTCCCAGTGCTGTAGCCTTTATGTCAGTTGTTTTTATTATATCCACTTAAGACTGGACTGACGTCAGCCCAGCGGACTATTGATCGCAGTATTGACTGTCACACACAAGAACCTCGTTCCTCTAAGTTGTATGTGACATTCTCTCATGCAGACGTTTGGAGATGTGGCTGACTTGTATGCTAGATATCGGAGTGTGCTTGGCTGCTGGCGGTGTTTATTGCCTATCGCCATCTATCGCCGTGTGGATTGGCCTGAATCAAGCCGGGCAGACCAAACGAGCTGCTTCCATCGGACTCACCATCTTCATCGCACAACTGGGTGGTATCGTCGGTTCAAATATCTATCTCACCAAAGAAGCTCGTAAGTCTGGTTTCAGTGAAGTAATCCCAGTAGTCCAACTGACGGATCGGGAAACAGCTTCGTATCACACCGGTTTTGGTTGCTCGCTTGCATTCCTTGGCGCAGGCTGTATCGTTGTCCCTATGATATATTGGTATATACTTGGACGGATCAATGCCAAGCGTGAAGCTATGTCAGAAGAGGAGATCTACGCTCGTTACTCGCCTGAGGAGCTGCAAGAGATGGGTGATTTGTCACCACTCTACAGGTATGAACGCTAGGTGGGTTGTTATCAAGTTGAGCGCTGGTGTCGAAGGTGTCATCTTTTGTCTTGAAAGTGTTTGGTTTCCTAGGAAGGACGGAAACATACGAATTAGTAATTAGATATATGCATGACAGTACAGTCTTTCCCTTCCAGGCAAGGTCATGGTGAACTGCTTAGGAAAAGTGATTATCGTCACTTTGAGTTAAAGTTTATGAGACGATATAGCAGTCATGCATTGATGTATCACTCGACTCCAACAAGAAAGACCATACTTGTCACGATACTTGCCGCTTTGTCGTATCTGGAATGGAAAGCAGGGGAGTGTTTTGTATTTGACTGTCCGACAGCTACATCAAGACTGTACGTGGTCAAAACCCTGTCGAGAGATTGAGATAGCTCACAATTGTCTAAATTGAAAAACTCATCACCGAAAGTACTGGGATCCAGACCGGCCGTCCAAGACATCAACTCATCCCCTGGCGGACCAGGCTCTGCACTGTTCATCTCGTTTGGCATTGGCGTGGTCCATTCTACTGGGTTCCAAGGTTCGGCCAGAAATTCGTTCTGTACTGCAACTGCATCTTCGAGAGTGGTAGGCAAAGCAGGGGTAGTCACAGGAAGAACCAAGGATGTGACGTCGTTTCTGCTTGATGCCAGGCTCGTGACAGGTCGTTTAGGTGCGGGAACACGACGCAGTGTCGTACTAGCTCCAAGCAAATCTTCTGTACGATCGGGCGAAGGTGCTCGGGATGTAATTAACGCTAGAGTTGCTCTCTCGAGCAAGCGTTGTAGACCCGGCTTTCAGAATTTCAGTCTTGTTAGTGCGCCTGGACTCACCAAATCATTCCTTGGAGTATATATTGGGTCGATACGCTGGAAGAGTCCAACTCCAACTTGCATTTGGGCGTAAGCGGCACGAGCAAGGGAAGACGCCGGAGAGCGAACGACAGTACATGCGAAGTTCACTATCGCCGAAAATGCGTGGAAGAAGAAGATCCAGAATCGAGAGGCCAGCGACTCGTGCAGCTGTCTAAGATACAGTTCATTAAAACATCATCCTAGAATAGAGACACGTACAAGGCGCATTGAAGTAAATGGACCATGACCCGAGATGATTCAAGTACAGAAACGTAACTGAAGCGGAAATGTGACTCAAGTGGTTCGTTCGGGTTACTAGCCAGAGCCCGAGCGAAATGACTTCGATGAAGAAATAGAAAACTATTCCGATGTTAACTTGTCACTTTCGGGCATGGATCACCTACCCTTCGGTAATCATGACCATCATGACGACTCGCTGGAGTGACTCAGTACGAGTCCCGACTCCTAACCGACTCTCATCGAATCTCAGTGAGTCTGGAAGTTCTAACTCGACTACTACCGTCAGCCGATGACGATCATTCTCAGTGTACACTTACATTGTCTCAGAGCTTGGTCAACCCGCAGAATATCCTTGTATGCAGGCCGCATCACCGATATCTGAAGATCATTGACACGAGTCAACAACTTTGCTAGCCGATACTACACAGGTCAGAGTAATGCTACTGAGATTAGAGAAAGCAAACCTTGTAGTGATGAACTCCAGAAATCCGTCAGCAGTGTAAGCGATGGGGCCAACAACTCACACAGCAATGAAGGATCGGCCGGAGAGCGGAGAGTAGGTAACTCCACGTCGTAAGTGTGTTCAGTCAGGACCACTGCCTCTATCAGACAAGGGACGCACGGAAGCACTCACATCGCGGTCGACCTTGTGTCATGCTCTGCAGGATATCCTCAGTGTGGATCTACACACTCAATACCAATCTGCGGAAACTCAGAAAGCTTCATACCTCCCAGAAGATCCGTCGCCGAAGTTCAGTTTCAGGCATCTCAAGACCCCACTTTTTCCCATCGCGATGCAGACCAAGCTGAATGCAATATCAGCCAATCATATTCAGTAGGAGAAGTCGCTATTAACCTGTTGGGAACACCGCACAGCAAACCCAAGAATTGACCAAAATCCCGACGAGCTCATGACACCACCCCGGCTGTTCACGTGGTATCGACTCATTAGGTGTACAGCTTGTACAAAAGCCACGGAGCTCGAGGTGTCTATGTTGGATGAGCTGAAATCGCCTTGAAGAGAGTTGAAAGGTCACCAAAAGAAAGAGATGTTCTCGCTAACCGGAAATAGTTTTCTCCGAGACTATCGTCTTTTCAACGTCAGAAGACAGTCAAACGTCGCAATAGCAAGCTTACAAGGTGGCAAATTGAGATCCATCTGAACACCGATTGCGAGCACGAGGAAAACAACTGCAAGGCGGTGATTGTCAATTCGTCCACCTGGCTGATAGACGTGCTGCAGAAACTCGTCGTCAAAGCTGTCTCGCTCGAGTATATGATTTATGAATGACGCGTCCTACGGAAATGTCAGCCTTCTGGGTGGCGTTTTGGATATGCCTACTGACCTCAAAATATATCCGTGTAAGCCGTTGTGCTTCCGCTAGAGTAGGAAGGTATGAGCGGACTGTTTCCAAGTTGTATGCTGGATTTGGAGACCCCTCAAAGATAGGAAAGATGTCCTCCGCATTGTTCAGAGGGTCACCGATCAATGGCTTGGTCGATTGTACTTGAGGTAATTCCGCGTTGTCGTCACCCTGACACAGCCTCGTAAGCTGCGGCACGGAGTCACAAGATAGGCAGATGATCCCACAACTAGGTAAGCGGCACCGGCACCGCCGAAGTATCTCGAAGCACCGGGTCCATCACCCAGTGTGAGCTGTCCATGATCATTCGCTATTTCATTATCCAGGGCCTCTCTCGATGAAGGTCGAGTAACACTAATCAAATCTGCGGATGAAGACGGTTGAGTCTCAGTAGATACTGCCAGTCTTTTTTGAACTTCTTCCAGAGCAGCTTCAAGCTGATTGACTTTCTGCTGTAAGGAATTGACCAGTTCGCGGTTATCTAAGATGATCAGCCAAAACTTCAATCGTCACTCTGGCCACTTGCCTTTGGCAGATGTGAGTCGACCATAAGGACAAAGCTCTTCAAGGCCTCTTTTAGTACAATTCGCACAGGGGAATGTGCGGTCGCATCTACACCAAATTCATGAGCACTGGTGGCATAGCTGATACAAGGTAACATACTTCCACTTCATGCGCCGACATTCGAGGCAGCTAACGATGGGTTGATTCCGATTTCCTCTTGAATGCCTCTTACTTGCCACTTGGCTACTGCTTCCATTATCGGAGGATGGATTGCGCCTTGATTGATGATCCGGATGATCCGGCATGGTTGATTGATGAAAGGCAATAGTGATCCGAGATTGCGGAGGTATGCAAGGCCACGTGGCGGAAAGACCAAAAGATAACGAAGTCACCGCTAAGTTCGGATTTTAAAAATCCCTTAACTTATATCCGACATCATTAACCGCCACACTCTTGTCTGTTCGGCGTTTTGATTTCTGCCTCGGTCGTGCCGCTTCGCTGAAAGCTGCTAAACGCCTGTATGGTCCTATCTTCATCCTTCAAGTGGTCATATGTAAGTATCATTACCTGCAATCTGTCTTGGCTAGAGCTAACATCGTGCTGTAGTATTGTCAAAATGGTGCGTAGCGATCTTTTCGACCTGTTTCTTGGCGGGTTTGGTTTTGTGTTGGATAGAAGGAGATCGTCAATCTGGAAGGCAGGGCCTTGAAGAAAGCATGTCTTTGGGCGGGGCGTGTGGTGGTCGGCCACAGTAGTTGAGGAAACAGCAGCGAGTGTGGTCTGAAAGTTTCAGGGGGTGCCAGGCGAGCTCTCGAAGACTTCCTGGTGGCTAGGAAGAGACGCTGGATGGACGTCGATGTTGATCAAGTTTATGTCTGACGCATTTCTCTTAGGCCGACAAAACTGCCGCTGTCAACCCTATGAAGGAGCTCCGTATCGAGAAGTTGGTGATCAGTGCGTGTACTCAATCTCCAAACGTCGTGCATCACTGATATTGGTTGTCTTGTTTCCTTTCTCCTCCATTTTCGCCCATTCTCCTGCTTGTTCTCCACTTCTTCCGCCTCCTCTCTTGCAGACATCTCGGTCGGAGAGTCCGGTGACAGACTTACCCGTGCATCCAAGGTGCTCGAGCAACTTACCGGTCAATCACCCGTCACTTCCAAGGCTCGATACACCGTGCGATCCTTCCAGATCCGTAGGAACGAGAAGATTGCCGTCCACGTTACTATCCGAGGACCCAAGGCTGAGGAGGTCTTGGAGCGAGCTTTGAAGGTCAAGGAGTACGAGTTGAGGAGGAGGTGAGTAGGATTTCAGCAGCATGAACATTGGAAGGAGGGATACACGAAGGGAGGGATACATCAGCCTGCATGAAGTTGCCGAGGCGGTAGAATCTAGGCCGTGCGGGTGTGACGTGGATGACACTAGAGTGACAGACAGCAGCTGACAAGTCAGGAACTTCTCCGAGACCGGCAACTTCGGTTTCGGTATCGAGGAGCACATCGACTTGGGTATCAAGTACGACCCAGGAATTGGTATCTTCGGTATGGACTTGTGCGTTAATTTCTCATCGTCATCGGTTTGGAGCTGATTGAGTGCTTTCCTCCTTACCACTTATCCTACCTCGCTTTGATCCCCATTTCTCTCCTCGCTGTCGTCCGTGTGCATCCCCAACGATTAGCTACGTCGTCATGGGCCGCCCTGGTATGCGTGTCGCTCGACGAAAGGCCAAGACTGGCCGTGTTGGCTTCCCCCACAAAGTCAAACCCGATCAGTGAGTTCATCCGATACACAAGGCCGAGTTTGTGCTGACGAGACGAAGGACCGTTGCGTGGTTCAAGCAGAGGTTCGACGGTATCGTCCTTCGTTAGGTGTGAGAGGGATGTATTCATATGACGCTATTGGTATCGGTGTACTTGCTTGACACTGATCGCGGATACACATCAATCTTTTCTGATACTTCTAATCTACACATCGCATATATTCATTTTGGTGACAATCCATACTCATATACACGCTGCTGCTGAGGGAAAGGAAAAGATCACGATGGAAAGGGCATCATACCGTCAAACTGTACTCCACCCATTTCCTCCATTGTCACGACAGCTGGCGCATCTCCAATCTGTCCGCCAGTTGATGGAGTCAATCTAAGAGCACTTGAATCGTCCCAACTGCCATTCTCCGCCTCGTCATCAAGACTCATTGGTTGATTGAACAACATGGGTGAGACGAGCTGTTCGCCTGTCTCATGTCCTTGTCCAAATACCGCAGAAGACAAAGATATGGCTGAGGTGGAACTTGAAGGACCTGGGCTTCCTGCACGGCTACCTGGAGCCATGAGTGTTTTCAATGATGGTTTCCGAATCCGTTTGAGCGCGATCATGGCTGGTGAATGGACGGGAGGGAGCGGGATGGGCGGTGCTGTGGTTGGCGTAGTAGAGGAGTATAGCGGACCTGGAGCGGTGGTGCCGGGACGTGAAGGTGAGGGTACGGCCGGATTGTGGTCATGGGGAGACGCAGGGAAGGGATCAGTGAAATTGACATTGATATTGTTGTTGTCCCATTGGTCCACATTGACATTAACATTGACGTTGGCGTTGCCGCTGTTGTTGATGTTCCACTGCTCGACGGTTCTGCTGTTGTTGTTGTTGGTGTTGTCCCATTGTTCGACGCTGATGTCGCTGTGATTGTCCCATTGCTCGATAGTAGTGATGTCGTTGGGGCTATTGATGTTGGACAAAAGTGTATGGTTATGTGTATGGGGCGAATGCGCATCGTGATGCGGCGCAGAGTGTATCGAATCGCCCGAATGATGCAATTGGTAAATCGAATCTGCCGCACGATGCAAGTCGAGCTCGAGTTTGGCACGGATAGGTGAAACTGCTCTGGAAAAGGGATCTGCAATTCCAGTATTCAAACTGATAGGAAATGGTCCACCCGGAGTAGGTGGATAAAGTACACCTGGACTTGCAGAACCATCACCACCTGTACCACTACCGCCACTCGTACCGGTGCCCATAGCGATTTCGGAATCAGGTGGTAGACGTTGACCATGTACCCATCTTGGACCTGATAATGCAGCTGATAAAGCATGTTGAAGTGGACCAGGAGGGTATAAACCTAAACCTAAACCTAAACCTAAACCTATATCGTCTGTCGGTATCGATAGTGGCTGTTGTGATTGTGATTGCGGTTGTGGTGGTTGGGGCGGTCGAGGTGAAAGTGGTGTCAGTGAATGTTCAGAACCGTACGTGGCTGTGGGTTGGTATGTGCCCGATGCGGAGGAAGGAGGATATGGGTCATTGTATCCTGTATGAAGTGGCGGTGAATCGTATCGTACATCTCGACGTTTGTATGGTCCGCTACAGAAGACAGACTATAAGCGACCTATCAATGTGAGGTGAAAGTAAAGTAGACACGTACCGCTTCACACCTGTTTTTCGCGGCTTACGAGTGGAATCAACGCAGTCTTTCAAACCGTATTTGAGGCATCGTTCGCAAGGTCTTGCAAAGCGAGCATGTCTATCAGCTTCAACGAATAACGGTGATAGGTAATGACATCGATGTTGTTTTGGCTGAAGTAAGATCGATACTGGAATGTCTGGAGGGAGCTGTACAAATAAAGACATACCGTGTATTGGAACACCTCTTGCAAGCCTTTTGACAATGTGTACAAGCAATCCTCACTTGAGCGCGTTTCTTTCGCGGAACTTCTTGTTCAGGTGGAGAATCTTCTAGCTCGAACTCGTGAGTCTGCGGGAGGGCTGGCTGGTAGTGCTGAGCCGTCCATGATGGTTGCTGCTGGTGCTGATCCTGATGGAACTGGTCTGGGTTAGGTAATGAAGCCTAGTGATTTTGTCAAGGAAAAGAAAGTGGTCAAGTGAGATTCACAGATGCAATCGGTGGCAAATTAAGTCAGGTTCACTCGTGTCAGCACACATCTTCCTATCAGACGAGACTCGGAATGCAGCCAAGAAAGCCGTAGGCTCCATCCTGTAATGCGATAGTACTCACTTCCGAGAGGCCAAAGAATGCCTGAGCGGATCGCGGCTAAGCAGATTAGTAATGCGTAGACCTGACTGCGAAAAACGACCTACTCCTTCTTGCCACATCGCATCGCGCTGATGACTCAGCAACGGCGAAGTTGGCATGGAGACTGTACCCCTTTGCTGAGCGGCATTGGAAATTGAAAGCCTCACACTGGCTGGGTTGAGCCTCGAAGGCTGTCGGGGTGCATAGGCAGCGGCGGTGTCGGAAAAACCACGAGTCATCATCTGGATCGCAGAAGCTGAGGTTCCTTGTTTGGCGTCACTTGGGTTTGAAAGAACGATCGTGGGCGAAGGGGAGTTTGGACGGGGCGCAAGTCCGATTGGGTAGGCTGAGAGCGTAGTATAAGTGTTCGACAGAGGGACAGTAGCTAGTCGAGGCTTGGTTCCTGCAGATGCGGTGATTTATAAGACGATCAAGGAGAACCAAGATGTCAGTGAAGGCGAGCTCCGACACCAACGGTCAAGCACGGAGTTGAAGGTTCAAAAGAGGCATCATGAGCAAAGGAGTAACTGTATGAAGGGTGTGAATGCCCGAGGCCTCAAGGCCTAGAGGGGTTCAAAGTCGGAGTCTGGCCAAACGACGATCCTTTGTCGAAGTCATCAGGGATCAGCAACAAAGGAGATGAGTAAGAGCCAGGCTCGATGAGTAAAGGGTCGACGTCATGCCGGAGAGGGAAATATTCGACGTAAAGTAATTTGTGACTCATCATGAACTGAGAACGATCATCCGCAATAAGTATGATCACATGAAAGGGTCTCTATGAAGACGTAAGACTGCTGGTGTGAGAAGAGCACGATTTTGATACATCGCACTGGCAAGAGTTCAAAAGGAGGCAGAAACACATATATACAACTGAGATCTAAGGCGAGTCAGTCCAGGCCTTGGAAACACCAACACACAAAGGAGGATCAAAGTAAAACGAGTATCAGATGTCCGTTGAGAGCAGCGGCCCGTCCCCGTAGCCCACCTCAAGGGTGGGCACGTACAGGACGAACCCTGGGTCAAGAGGTGCCAATGGGGCAGATGTGCCGCTCTTCACTTATAAGGAGAGGGATGCAGAAGGGGGCAGGATGAGAAGAAACGAGAGTACTCACCTTATTAGTGAATCAAATAGTTGTTGCAAGTAGGAGTAGAGTGATTCAAAGAGACGATTGAAATTTGGCCGAGACAAAAGGTTGTAAGAAACAATGCCACGTCATATCAACACCAAGTCGCCCTTCAGAAATTTGTCTAGAGGATCTGTTGTGAACACAAACCTATCATGATGCTGAGATCAACGCAAAGAACTGCAGATATCGTCTCGACAGTACCTCCGCTTCGGCTGGTATTCGCTCGAGCATTTCAAGGCGGAACTTTCAAGAGCAATCCTCAATCTCGAGGCGGCCCGAAGCGTTCAAATGATCGACGGCCTTCAGCTGCTGGGCCATCCTCAGGTGCGCCTGTCAGACGTGGATTACCAGTTTCCGCCTCATCGCTCTATGGGGAATCTTCGTATCGTCAAGAGGAACGACCTAACAAAGGTCATCATCCCAGAACGACCAATCGCCAACTCGCCAAGCTCCCTATCGCTCAACCCCTTGAACCATTCACCGACAAAGCTCGACATGTTCGTCATCCTAAATCACAACCCTTTACTCCACAGACATATCCACTGCCGAAAGTGACTGCCGAGACAGAAGCTCTATCATCGCCCAAACCATTCGATTCGTTCTTGATGATTCCAAAGCTGCTCGATTTGATGCACCAGAAATACGGCGTAACTGGCAAGACTACTCCAGTACAATCGCTATCGTTAAATCACTTCTTACCGTCGTTTCCGGCACCTGCACGTGTCCTGTTAGGAGGCGAAACTGGGTCTGGTAAAACTCTTGCTTACCTTTTACCTCTATTCCATCACCTGAAAACGACCGATCCAAAAGGATTGCCGGCCAATATTGGCCCGTTCCTTACCCCAGAACAACGAAAACGAAATGAAGAGATCCTCTTACCTCGATCAATAGTCCTCTCACCTACGCACGAGCTGAATCGACAATCGACAGCATTTGCTAAAACACTATGTCACCATGTCAAGCTCTCTGTCGTAGGAATGAGCGACACAAAGTTTTCAGGTGTGGGATATCGTACAGGACCACTGGACGTACTGCTTGGGACGGGAAATAGTATGAGGAAGGTTCTGGGTCTCGATAAAGAATGGTCGAGGGAAGAAGAGGATGCTAATCCAAGCTGGATGCAAAGAGATAAGCGATATTGGAATGATGATTCAGTACAACGAAAATACGCAAAGGGCAAACAAGTCTTGATGAGGAATCTAGACCGAAAGGCTTTCGTCGGCGTTGATAATGTTGATTGGGTGATCATTGATGAGGCAGATGTCTTGTTAGGTATGTCTAATTCCAGCTTAAAGATGAAGAATCACTCTCTAGGATCATTGCTGAGATCTTCCATCTATCTATAGGACCTGATTTCGCTGCCGAAACACTTTCGATCCTCAACCACATCCACGTCACTCGACCCTCTGCCAATTTCGTTCTCGTGACAGCGACAGTTCCACCTTCGTTAATGCACCTACTCCGTACCGACCCTCTCCTATCTTCTATACCATTCACCCAACTGGTCTCTCCCGGGATGCACAAACTGCCTAAAATGCTCGAAGCGCGATTCGTACCTCGTTCAAATTCAGGCAACTTGCTTACCGACGTCGCTCACGAATTGAGTAGGGTTATCGCTGAAGATGGTGTGGCCCGACGCTTAAAGGGCAGAGCTGGCGAATGGGTAGAGAAAAGCAAGATTATTGTTTTCTGTAACTCCGATCTCAAGGTCAAGCAGCTCAGTCAGATATTGGACGAACGAGGAATGTCGAACCTAGCTTGGACAGGTGATAATGGTGTGAGAATCAGAGGAAAGAATGGAGTTTTAGGAACTTTTTTGTTATCACCTGATTCAGGCCTAAAACGACCACCGAAGAAAGAAAAGGACGTCGACGAGGTAGATCCGATTTTAGAACAAGTGGATGCCGAGGTGGATGCTATACTGGATGCTGAGGCTGCGGCGGAAGCAGAGGCGGATGAGGATTTGAGCGAAGAAGAGAGGGACGAGTTGTTAAGCCTGCTCAATGGTGGTGAGAACAGTGGACAAGGCAATTATGAAGTGATCGATGGAGAGGAGATGTTACGGCAACTCGACGAGACAGCGGATGATGATATTCTCACACCTGAATCTCGACTTGGCGAGCGCGAGCCTAGCAGTAAAATCTCCAACATCGACGTGGTATCAACCCCTTCCGCATCGGAATCATCAGAAGGCCTCTTAGAAGCCAAAACTCCTCGAATCCTAATAACGACTTCGTTGTTATCTCGTGGACTCGATTTCGCACCTTCAGTATCCACAGTTGTCCTAGTCGATAAACCAAAGGACGTACTTGATTTCGTTCATCGTGCCGGACGTGCTGGACGAGCTGGACGGCCGGGAAGAGTAGTGGTGTTTGGGATGGGCGATGGTAAAGATAAAGGCAAGAGTGCCGGAAGGCTTGGCAAGGGTGTAGAAGAGGTTGTTGGCCAGGTCACTACTGGACGATTACACAGGAGGGCAACTTAAAAGACATGACCTTCGTCTCTGGTGGTGGGTCTTGTGCGACCTTCAATACAAAATCAGCATTTGTATCATTGTCATTGTAGCTATCTATGCACTCTTCACACGAGCTGTCGGCGTGTCATTTGGTCTAGGAGTCGGAATCTCGTAGACCCAAAGAGAACAACTTGGCATATGACATGTCACGCCCAATAATACAGGACAACAATTCCACAGATACAAACTAGAGTTTTTGCAGATCGCCCACAGTTACCAACGCAGACCCAACCACTCGTTCGTTCATCACCATTCCCATAGACGCGCAACATCATCGCTTTCTTCTTCTTCAGCTGCGTTCGATAAAGCCAAAGTAGAACTATCATTCCTCCCGGTCACTGCATCACGAGAGTTGATCGACTTTCGTGGAGTGATAGCTTGACCTAACACATCTTCGTTCCCTCCACTCAACAGATCGGGCTGCTCCGTGGTATTTGTAGTAGCCATGAAAGACCCAGCGGCGAGTGACGTTGAGGAGCTTCTGCTGGACACGGTTGGACTGCTCTGCAAGCTATGTTGTGAGGAGGCTCGTGAAGGTAATCGATGTTTGTTTGCAGGTTCTGCAGGAGCTGGTGTTGGAGTTGGAGATAGACTCCACGCAGGTAGCATTCCCTTCAGTGATGATCTGAGTTCTCAGTCAGCTGGTGGTTGGGATTTTCGTTAACGGGTTATACTCACAAATCTAGAGCAGCACTGCCATTCTCGTCTTCGGTCGTAGGCACCGTACCTCCAGCAGCTGCTCCTACGGTACGGACCAATGCTCCCCAAAATCGTTTCCCACCCTCGATGGTCTGTGGTGAGAGCACTCCATCTTGTCCCCAAGCACTATCCAGCAACGTCTTGAAGCTAGTTCCTGAGGCTTCGCCATCGTCACTCTGAAGTGGAGCTATATTAGACTCAGAACCAGTCTCGGAAAGCGTCGCAAGGCTGGATATGCTGGATGATGTCGATGAAGATGCTGAAACTGGACGGTCCTGAGTATGGGATAGGGAAGAGGAAGCCGAGGTCGTAGAGGTTATTGTTGGAGCGATAGCTGGAGGACGAGAACGAGAAACGATGGATGTCCAACGGGATTTGAGTGTTGCGAGGGCTGATTCTTGTTGAGCAAGCTCTGAGACGAGATCAGCCTTCTATACAGTATCATGATAATTTGAGCGTACCTTGACGCAGCTCATTAACGCGGCGCTCCTTCTGAGCGATGAGCACAAGTAGATCTGCGTGTCTACAAACATCAGCACGAAATACAGCACGGTCAGTAAACCCACTTGTCCGTCAATGTCTCTCCTCTACGCTTCTCTTTCCTCGCTTCTCCCTCATTATCCCACACCTCCCGACTCCTATGCAAACCCTCGTCGACGCCCGTCCGCCCCAAAGCATCCTTTAACAACGCGCTGGATCTGGGTGCGGGTATAGGCGCAGGTGAGTAAACGATACTGCTGCGCATCCCCATTGCTCGAGGTGTAGTCCTCGGCGTACTGGGTTCACCTCTTCCATTGCTGAGCTCCGAATGAGGCGGGCGCGCAACGAGTGATAGCCGCTTCAGTTTGCCTGGGGTAGGCTCGAGAGCAGGGTCGAGTGACAGAGATGGACGATCAATGTTTGGTGTGGAAGACATTGTCAGTGGTTTAGGAGTACGCTGAGGGATTTCGGGGACTGCAAAATGATGTGACGAAGAGGATTGGTGAGATCTTTTAGGTGTTGAAGGTTGTTTCGAGTCAGACATGATGGGAGACGGGAGATGGGAGATGGGAAGATGGGAGATGGGAGATGGGAGATGGGAGACAGAGTGACCTTGCTCTCAATGCGTCAACACAGGCATCTCAAAGCCACGTGGCAGGAAAGTGGCGGGTCCAGGCGATAGCCAACTTGACATAGCTGCTACATACATCTACATCTTTCCTCGCGGCGCTTTCGATTCAAATAACAAGGCTCATCGTCCCACTTCCCCCTTCCGACGAATGGATCGCATCAAGCAGTTGGTTGTCGGTGAAGCCCAAAATTCTCATTGCCGCATTCGTCTTCTTGGTTCCCCGGCTGCTCAAGGTAAATTGACTGAACTTGCTTGCATCGCCCTCAAGTACTTGCTTGTGCTGCGCCATTTCCATGCCCTTTGATGAATCCGCCCCGCTGTTAGAAATCGTCTTGTCAGCTTCTTTGATCAAGTAAGTCTTAAGGTATTCAAATGTGATACCGTCAACCTCCTTGTGAGATCCATCCCACTTTGTCTGGAAAATACTCCTCTGGGAACAGGTAAGATTAAATACGAGGAAAGCAATGCCTCTTACCAGATTAGTGCGCATCACTGTCGCACCTGCCGTCTTCCATATGAGCAAAGTGGCCTCTCGGGGGTCTTCAGAGACTTGGGTTTGGGTCGTTCCTCCGGTTCGTGAACGTTCATAAACAGGTGAAGGTATTTGCCTGTATGCGTGGGGAGGTCCGGGCCGTGAGGAGCCTGATGACATTTGGTAAAGCTGTTTGCGTCAATTGTAAGTACTGTCTTGACTCGTCTTGACTCTGAGTATGGTTCTGACTGTGAGTGGGGGTACGGTCTGATGGAAGTGATAAAGTAAGAAAAAGTGTTAACGGTGTAAGAAGAGACTCACAGAGTGCACAGAATATATAGGCCAGCGGACCTCCAAATGACCATACAGTCTTCGGTGAGAAGGATCAACGAAAAGGAGATGCAAAGAAAGGATTTTCCTGGTGGCGCTGTGGAGGTGACCTCTGAGTGGAGATCCACAGAAAGGATATCAAGAAGACCGACATGGAGCTGGTCTGGACGTCTAAAAATAGCAAGGTGATTAGGCAGTAGACAGCAGTGACGTACAGTGCGTTGAACAGGTCGTTCGGGGAGAAGGACCGACGAAAAGGAGATGAAAAGAAAGGCTGTTATAGGGTGATGACACAGTAGCCTCTCAAGGAGACGCATAGAAAGGACGCCACAGTCTCCGACCCGGGCTTGGGGCCAAGTCGGACTTCCGGAGGTGTAGACATTGCTAATCAGAACCTCGGTCATCAAGCTGGCGTATAAACGGAGATTCATAAGAACGACGTTTCAGACCATAGACAAACTGGTACGTGGGCTATATACACTACAGCTCTCGTGCTCAGACTGGAAAGAGACGTCGAGTTTTCTTGAGGGAATCGTCATGTAATTCGTCTCGGAAATTCCGGGCAGTTGGGTTGGGCTTTCGCCATATGGTAAACGCTGCGTCGACACGACTGCGTAGAGTGCTCCGTCCTGTCAACTGATTGAAGATGCTGGGAGCTTTCATGAGAGTGTCCCGAGCTTTTTGGATCAATTTTCTGGAATCTTCGGGCAGAAGTCTGTCGCTGAGAATGGCGTCCGCTTTGCTCACAAAGTAATAAGTCAAGGACTTCAAAGTGACATCTTCATGGGTGTCTTCTTCGGACCGTCTCAATCTGAAGATTTCTGACTGGAGAGTATAAGCCGAATCATATAGGGAATTGATATCTTACCATTTCACTGTGTACGGTCATTGCCTCGTTCTCAGAGGTCGGTGGGTTGCTTTTGGCTTGATCGAGTTTGGTCTCCCAACGACTGACTGTCTGGGCTGTTTTGGCTCGGACGTCCGTTGAACTCACGTAGTACCACTTGCCTTCGTATAGGTCTGAGCCTCGTGTATCTGTGGATTGACCAGCCGGTGGCCGATTTGACGAGTCCCCCGTCGCGGGCACTGAAGGGGATGTGACTGTCGGGGAGGATGGTGCCGTTATGTCGAGGAAGGAATCTAACATGTCGAGGAACGACTCTTGCGTCATCATGATAGAAAGTTGTGATGGAGGTGATGGAGGGATGAAGTAAAGCAAATCAATGAAGACTAGACAGAATATACCCAATCTATATACAGAGTCGGCGGGATCCCCAACCGCTATAGAGGTCTTCCATGAGAAGGTCCAAGGAAACAAGATGTAAACAAGGATATCACAGATCACCAATCTCTCAAAGAATACTCATAAAACGAATGACACAGTCCTCGAGGCCGAGCTCCCGAACTCTAGTCAAACAGGAGATCCAACAAAAGGAGCTGGCCTCTGAAAGAAGATTCATAGAAAGGACGTGACGACCCCCAAACACCGAGTTGCAGTCAAAGAGGAGAATCAAAGAAAGGACATCACGAACGCTGTCGTCCGTGATCGAATTTAGCCCCCCATGCAGAGAAGGAGGCTACGAACATCAAACAGTAAGCTTCACCAAAAAGGAGATCCAAATTATATATGTCACGAAGCATCGACAATTCGCCACATCGAATGTTTAACTGACGATGGCCGAGGAGGTTGGGTCGATCAGAGGACGTCACAACCACCGGCACCGAGTTGGTCTGAATATGCAAAGTTAGCGGTCTGTATTTCCAAAATTAGCATTCATATCTATTGTATGTTTGGCAGGGTATTCGCCTGAGCTGAGCAGGTTCTTGAGGAGGACCAAAGAAGAGCAGATCTAAAGAAAGGATCTCGTCACAGACGGCCCTCGAGGAGGTGGTCTCATTAGGAGATTAGCACTACTACTCTCGTCACAAATCTGGAGTCAATGATAGTACGCAGAGGCGCGTATCTAAGAGGCTCTTATATCCATCATCGAGCGAACCTGTAGAGGGAGAAGACCAAACGCTAGTTACCACTTAGGTCACGTCCCAGCAGAAGCGCGAGAACAAGGTCAAGAAACGAATGCATAGCAGCTATGTACAGTACACTCTTGGTATCAGGCGCCGTACCTTCGCGTTGTGGATGAACGAACTGGCAAGCAACTCTCACCTAAGGGTTTCATGCATCTGATCCATCTTTGCTTGCTTTGGACTCTTCGGGTTCATGCCCCAAATCACCTTTGCCGCCCACGTCCTTTCGCCACCAGTGCTCAAGAGGCGAGTCTTCCAGCTCGACCCCTTATCAAGAGTCTCCTTCGCTTTGCTCACCGCGGTTCTTCTTTCTGCGTTCGTCTCATTGCTCAAAATCTCGTCTGCACGGTTTTTGAAGTATTCCGTGGCATCGTAGAAAGTGACACCCTCAACTGTGGCTTTGCTGCTTGTAAAAATGTCCCTTTTGAACACCTTTGTCTGTGTTAGAGTAAGCTAGATTCCACAAGATTAACGGGTCCTACCAAATTCTCGGTAGCTACCACGTCACCACTGTTCTTCCATCTCTCCAGAGTCGCTGCAACTGATTGAAATGCTGAGGAGCCCCCCATGTGTGGACCTGCAGCTCGGGATTCTTGGTCATAACTAGTTTCCCCTCCTGAGATGTTTGTGAGTGACACACTTCTATCAACAACTCCGTGGCGTTGTGAAGAGGAACCTTGGTGACTAGAGTGAAGATTTGAGACGCGGACAGTAGAGTCGCTTCCTAATTTGCTATAGCCTCTTCTTCCATCCTTCAGTGATATTGATCTGGGTCGCTTTGACCTTGTGCCTGAGCCTGGGCCTGACATTTCGTGAAAATCTCCAGCGGGTAGTTGATGTTGCGCTGCAGGTAAGGATTCTTCAGGGTGCGAGCTGTGTTGTGGTGTTGTACTGTGAGTATTGCCTGGGTTGAGAGGAAATCAGAAAGAATGCAGATGAACGAATGAAGAAGAGACCAGAAATGCATAGAATATATAGGCGGGCGGACCCCCAAATGGCCTAGGCGGCCTTTTATGAGAAGGGCCAATGAAAGGAGATTCCAACAATGGATGTTAAAGATCCCCAGCCTCTAAAAGGATACTTATAAAAAGGATTTCACAGTCGCCGACACCGAGGTGGAGTCGAAAGAGAAAGGACATCACCGTCGTCGTCATGGAGTTGGCGTTTAACAGGAGATCCATAGAAAGGATGTCATGAATCACAAACACCGACCTCGTTCAAAAGTCTAAACTTAGCATAGTTACCCTATTTATAGCAGTGACGTACACTGCGTTGAACAGGTTCTTCGGTGAGGAGGACCAGCGAAAAGGAGATACAAAGAAAGGGTGTAAAGAACGCCAACAGCTAGTCGGCCTCGACAGAGATCTTCAAAAAGGATGTCCAGTTCACTGGCGGGGAGCTAGTCTGCACATCTAAATTTTGACATGTTCAAGCACTAGATGGTAGTGACGTACAAAGATTTGAGTGTGTTCTTCAGTGAGAAAGACAAACGAACGAATAGGAGAGATTCAAAGAAAAGAGGTTCTAGACGAAAAAAATAAATGAAACATACAACTCAAGAAAGGACTTGAATCATTGACATCGAGCTGGCCTTCAGACTGGCTTAGGCATAGGTGACTAGTTGCAAAGTACAGCACATAATCTATGCAGTATTTACGTAGAAGGTTCAATTCCTTGGTAAAATTAGTGGTGACCACTGACGGGACAGATCAGCGAACTCGCCACCGCAGTGAGAGATGCCACAATCCTTCCAAGGAAATATAGCATGAGCAGCCCCCGAGACCGACTTATCTGTATCGTATGAGCATCATCAGATACACAACCTATCATCAACGATTGCTAAGGTACTGCTGAGCCCGGTCTCCTGACGCTGCGGGAATGAGGTGGCAGTCTGCCAATCGCCGCGGACTACCAGCCATGCCAAAAGTAAGCGTTTCTCCGGAGGTCCATAGTGCTCTTCAGACCAAGCGCATGCAGTGCTTTCCCCTAGAATATGCCACCGCCCATGGTTGATAGAAACATAGCCGCGTGTCACAGCGGCGATAGGTAGCCGTTGAGGATGTGGTACCAGACAGAATGCAAATCGTGAGGCGCACGTACCCCGACTGACACGCCAAGACTTTGAAGATCTAAATCTCCGAAATCAAGACTACTGGTCTCGTTTTCCGCTCTCTTGGCTCTTATTCTCACGTTTCGCTCTTTTTCAGTTATATCTCCCTCCCGATACCTACTCTACCTCAGCCCGGTACATGTATGATAGCATCTGTGACGCTCGTTGATATCGCTCCACAAATGGCTATCGAGATTATCTAGGCATGTCTCCTAGCAGCTCGACCACTGAACGGCCCCAGCTCCCACACCAGATCTCAGAGGGACGGGACAAGTTTGGACAAAATTCGCATATTGTCTATCATCAAGAGACGGGAGGAGAGGACAAGGTGACTCGTATCAGGGATTTAGTGAGAGCGCCATGTGTCAGGCAGGTAAGCGGTCATATTTACGCCGTGGGAGAATCTGGGTTCTGATACATGATGGGTTTAGTGGGTCGAAGGAGTAAGTGTCTTCGCTTTTGATTGGTAACCAGCATGCGAGACCATGTCAGCTAACTAGGGTGGTAGGGAAGGCTGTACCGTGAATCGACGAGTCGCGAGATTTCTCGCTTTGAGCTGTTCTTTGACCTTCTGTTCGTTGCTATAATTCATCAGCTGGGTACGCAATTCCCATATCATAATGAAAGTTCTGAAGCTGATGCTGTCTCAGCCGATGCCGCTATTGGTATGCAATTTATCTGACTCTTCAGGATGTAGAACGCTAACACCGCGCAGAGGAGCCTGGTGGACCGGCTGTGGCACGTTTCGTTCTCACGTTTTGGCCAAGGTGAGCTGCCGCTTCCTCAGAGCCAACCACAGCTCATATCTCGCTAGTTGGAGTGTCTGGGACGAAGCGAGAAAGTATAGCAATGTTAGCGGGACAGATGATGTGAGTCTAGACATGCACCATGCCTCTCCCACGACGATCTCGTCACTTCACTCCTTCCGGAAGATGTCACATACCATCCATCCGCCATTGAAACCTGCTCAACCACTATCTATGCATCATATGGCGTATATCGAATGTCCTCGTCCTCGTCGCTGACTGAAATAGCTCCTTCACCGCACATGGGTCTTGATCGGCATGGCGTGCTTACTGGGTTACTCGGCCAACGCCTCGTCTATTGAGCTGCACCCCACGGATGAAGAAGTGGGATTGGATCATACGGCAGTCAGAGCAGCTGCTGCGTATTGGTTGATTGTCAAGCTTAGTCGAGGTGCGTACATTCTTATGGTTCCAGCGATGCCCTTCATCCTATCCTCTCAGGGATCCTCAAAGACCCCGGCCCTCTCCAGTCTACCCTCCTTGCGTGCGGCTTTCGCTTGCAGCCCACTCTGACCTACTGTAGTCGTCGTCCTCCTTTACTATGCATATTATCTACCCCTATTCCGTCGAGCTCAGATCATGATGGCCCTTGCGGTCCTACTTCCCATGTTCCTGTACTTGGTAAGCCCAATTCCAGTCGCAGCAGTGGTAGCCCATGAAAACGACTGCAACAAAGATTTTATCCCCTCCTGATCACATGTCATAGCCATTGATATGGGTCACATCCCGTCATGCCCAGATCATCCTTGCATCCCTCGGTATCGCAGTAGATCTCATCAGGGTAGACCTGTTCGTCCATTATATCCGAGGACGGATACTCCAGTGGAGACATGGTGATCATGACACTCAAGCAAAGAAAATCGCATTGCATAAGATGCCTGATCTACCTAACATGCGAATACCTGGTGAGTCTTAGTTGGGTGACCATTCGTTTGTTCATACGCGAGTGGCTTGTGTTCTTGGAATTGAAGTGCTATGGGCAGCACTATTTGGTGGTGTTGATGGGATGTGTTTGATCGAGGGACGTGTTTGATCTAACAACATGTTTGATCGAAGACGTATTTGACTTTGAGACGTTTTTGATTTTAGGACGTTTTTGAGACTTTTTGTGATCGGGCAACTCATGAGGAATTGGAAAACTGACGCGTGCCAGCTATGAACATTGAACATGCAATCGAGAGGAGCTCGGCCTTCGTAGTCATCGTGGTGAGTGCTCTTACATTTGCGACCACCTCCCTTCCGAAGCTGATGCTGCCTAGCTTGGCGAGTTGGTGTCAGTGACGCCAAGGATCATTCCGAGATGAACCTGACCAATAATGTAGGATGAACCTCCTGTATCAAGCTGGGAAAGGCGATCTCGGTGCCTCGCACATATATTGGAAAGCAGTTATGGGACTTATGGTAGCTTGGGCGCTCAATTACCTGTGAGTCACCAGGCTGGTGTCAAAAGATGAGGGTTCAGATGACTAACTCGACTTGAATACAGGTATTTCTTGCCAAATGAGCCAAATAACGAGTGAGCCTAAAGCGGTTTCGAGCTTGTATAGTGCACGGTTGAAGCTGATACTGTATGTTGTTGTTCATGATAGGTACGAGCATGCCTTACGACGAAGCTGGCTATCTGGGATTACCTTCAATTTGTGAGTCACTGTCTCTTTAGAACGTACCATGATCACGGTGCTGATCATTCCGACTACTATAGTTTGCACTGGCCATTGTGTGCATCACTCTTGCTAGCTTCAGCAGCTTCCGGGAGAATGGTAGCGGAAGATGAAGTCGAGCTTGGCGTACACTGGTATGTTACTCTAGCACTTTTACTTTTCACTGCTTGTCAAGATGCTGTGGTACATTACAAGATCAGGATCTGATATTGACCAATATCATAGGTACTGGGGCTGTGGACTTGGTTTTGCTCTGTTATGCCTAACAGCTATCGATTGGACTCATGGAAATCTAGCTCCAAATAGCGAAGCTATAGTTCCTCGTGTAAGTCCAAGTCACAACACTCGACACACAAACACACACATACCGACACAGAGAATAATCAGACGACGAAAGCTCCCCCCCCCCCCCCCACCCCCCCTCCTTATGCTTGACTCTCAACTATCAACTGACACTTTTCTGGCCTTCCTCTTTGTCTACCTATCACGATAATGATCATTATCATTATCATCTTCTGTCGTGGCCTTCCTTCCTCTTCGTCTACATATACCGGTATATATAGCATCTACGTAATCTTACGACACTATCCGGAGCAATATCACTCATCCTATTCCCACTCGGTGCAGATAATTTATCAACCATCGAAATGATGGGAATCGCAGTAGGAATCATATGGTTTGTGTTGATCGTTGGTGTTGTCGGGATGATACCTCGTCCTTCTATAGCTAGGGAATGGAAAAGACAAGAAGAACATGAACGAGAACAAGGTTATGATGGGAATGGAAATGGAAATGGAAACTTACAAGAAAAAAATCGAGATCAGGGACAACGAGATCAACAACACCAACAACAACAACATCAATATATCGATCGAGAAACAGAGACAGAGACAGATAGACAGATAGGAACAAGGACACGACATGGTCAATTTGAGAATGGAGACCATCAACGAGCACACCAAGTTGGCTCTGATCAAGTCATCCCTGTAAATATCTAGCTATAGCTTGTATAAACTGTAATCAGCTCGACCTTTTGGTAAATCGGTGACTACATATAAATCTAAATCCCAAAAAGCGACAGGATGCATAATCTGTCTCTTACGATATATATGTCGGGACTTGACCATCCTCGTCCCTTGTCCTATTCAATTCTTGCTCCAATTCCGACCTATCTCTCTGTATGCCACCCTCCCACTCCCCATACCTCTCCCTACCACCCTCTTGATACCTGTCCCTCTCCCTCTCGCGCCTAGCAGCCTCTGCAGCCTCTTGCAACACCCTGAACCGCTCCATATCTTCCCTCCTCCTTCTCTCCTCGCCTTCACGTACCCACCGCCCTCGAATCCAAAACAGTCCCGCAATCCCAATGCCAACCAACAAGACTCCCACAGTCTCACTTCCCAAATCTCCCTCTTCACCCTCACCATCCCCTTCGCCGACCCAGCCTGAGCCTGAGAAATCGTCAAACGTCTCTGGATCTCCTTCACCTCCTCCTGCTCCATCATCGCCAAAGTCCATAGGGTACGGCGTAAATAGCGATTTCACTCGTTCCCACAAACCAAGGTTCGGCAGCATCAGCGTATCGGGATCAGGTTCAAATATGCTGAGGCCAGGTACTTCGCCATTTGTCCGAAACTCGACCCACCAGCTGACACACGTAAGCTGGCAAAATCCAGCGCTGAGAGTGGCAAGCAACGCACCTGCGGAGATACAGCCCAACAAGAGAGGCAGCAATCCCGAGCCATCCATCTCCACCAATCTCCCCACTTAGATCATAGTACCGCTTGGCGAGATGCCAATCGCGTGGGACTCCCTTTCCATGCTCATACATATGCCCGAGATTCCAATATGCCAGCGCAGATGATTGCGTGTCGGCGGCAGTTTGATAATAACTCGCTGCACGGGCCGCATCTGACTCGGTCTCACCGGGAAATGGAACGCCGTGGCCTTCATCTGCTTGTCAGCTTAGAATGACAGACTGAACTCACAAAATAGATCTCCAACTTTAACCATGGCATCCACATTATCCTGCCCAGCACTTCGCACCCAATTGACCATCTCTGCTACCCTCGCGGTGTCGTCCTCGAGCCATCCCTTGTCACGTCCACGTCCTTGATCAAGCAGGAATGCAACGTTATTCATCCCGCCCTCAATACCCATCTCACTTGCAATCCACCAACCAAGCAAGGCTTTACCTTCCTCTCCCCTGGCCCAGGCTCTGTCGGCATCCAGCATGAAATTATCATTCCAGCTCCCTCGCTCAGAGACAAGCTTGTACCATGCTACTGTTGCCCCACAAGTGCCAGGGCGCCCACCTCTTGCTGACTGGGCATGTATCGAAGACAATAGGTGGAAGGCTTCAAAGGGCGAGCCGTTGCGCAGAGCAGCTTCGAGATATTGAATGGCTTGAGTTACTTCTCCACGCTCTGGCGATCAGCTCCATTTGTGTGTAAAACTTACCTATGTGAAGCTTTGCAAGGTTGACTTGAGCCTCTGCTAGGTCCTGACCGGCAGCAGCTTGGAAATAATGGAATGCTCTGGTAGAGTCTTTGGGCACATTCAAGCCATCGCGATAAATGATTCCGAGGCCGTTGAGTGCTTCTCGATCGCCCTGAAGGTGTCAGCTCGGTGCGCCCCACCAAAAGTCGCTTGACACTCACAAAATCAGCGGCTCTTTCCAACCACATCCTAGCCTTGCCTATATCCGCCTTGCCTCCTTCACCCCGCAGTGCCATCCTCCCCAGAAATCCTGCTGCCCACATTGCAGGCTCCCTTATGGCGTCTTCTGCCTCTTTACTCATCTTCCTTCTGGGCGCCACATTGCCTTTACTATCCATGTCCGTGGGCCAAACGTTTCTGGCGACCTTCAAGAAGTATTCTCGGGCCTTGGTGTAACTCTGCGGAATTTCTCCAACGCCCTCTGCACCAGAGGCGAGACCTCCAGGGAGAAAGTAAACGCTGCCTAAGTAGAGCAGTCGTCCGAGTCGGACAGTATAGCCGTGGGCATCACGATCGGAATGATATGCGTAATACTCGAGGACTTCACGCTCTGTCTCGCCTCGAGCGTTGGCAGAGGAGGCTTTAATGGCCGCACGGTGGGATTGGGCTCCTGTCGAAGCCCAAGATGCGTGAGGTCCGTAGATTCCTCCTACTCGGTCGGATAGGCGGGTTGCCGTCAGTGGGAGGGTGAGTCCACCCGGTGGACCGGCTAGGAACGTTGCGTACGCTTATTCAAATCAGTCTACACCGAAATGAGGTGGTAAGGAGGGTCATTGCAGCATCACAATACTCAGTGAGTTTCTTGAAAGTGGACATACACTTTTCGGCAGCACTCTGATAAAAGTCCAAAGCGGTCAAGCAGTCTTCCTGTACACCAATCCCAGCCCAATGTCGGTATCCCAGCGCCATCTCAGCTGGCCTATACCCCTGTAGCGCAGCGAAGGTGTAATGTAGCAACGCCTTTACTCTGCTCAGTGAGAATCGGTGATCTAGAAAGACAACGCGTACCTTGCCTTGATCTTGATCTGCTCCACCAAGACCAGTAGCGTGGAAAAAGCCTACGAAGAATTGTGCAGCTGGGTCTGACGAGTAGGCTAAATAGCGCTGTTCTTGTCAGCGAGTCATTCTTATTGGGGAGATCTGAAGTGAGGGTGGGACATAGAAAGAGCAAACTCAAGGGTATCCGTTAAAGTCGTGCTCTGATTCGCAAATGACTTGCTGTCCCAGTGATGAAGAGATATGAAAGAACAGACTTACATCGTACGCCTCATACGCCGCCTGTAGATCCTGTGGTATTCCTTTTGGTGGAAACTGAATATTTAAGCCGCATATTCTAGTGCGAAAAGAAGATTAAAGAAGTGGTTACTCACCATATACAGACTCCCTCTCCATCCCCAAACATCGGCACACCCAGCTTGTTCCGCCTCGTCGACCAAACGCAACATCTCCTCTATCCGGGCTTTCCGTCCAGTCCCCGTTTTATCTCTTGCTTTACCATCTTTCGATGATTGTTTTGAGCCTAGGAGGGTTGAAGGGCTGAAAAGGGTATTTAATACTCGAGGGAGGAGACGAAGAGCGGTGGATAATGGGCCCTTCGAAGACTTAGCAATGCGGATACGGTAGATCCAGGCAACGGTTGCGAAGAATAGAAAAGCTAAAATTGATAATATAGACATACCTCATGTGACCATCCGAGAGATTCTCCCCATCGAGAGCCAAAAGGCCCTACTGAGCTACCGATCTTCTTTTCGAGGTGAGCATTTGGAGGCGGCTGAAGGGTGTCGAGGATCTTTTGAGCTTGTCCGAGCGAAGCACAGACTGTTTCGCATCAGTTGTTTGATTGGCTATACAAGAGAGCAGCGCTATGGGAAGGGGTACAACAGGTTGAATTGGGGCAAAGGAAGAGAGAAAGAACATCTACCATCTTCTCTTTGTGTCTGTGATTCACTCGAGATTTCTTTGTCTTTCTCATTTTCTGCTGCCGCTGCTAATGCTGTCGGAGTGAGTAGGAGAGCTGTACAGAGATATGGTGTGAGGGCAGACAAGAGCATGTCTGATAGACGACGACAAGCTGGCGGAGTGATTGCCAGATCACGGGCGACAAAGCGTTGAATAATAATAATGAAACACAGGGCAATGGGTGACACGTCAGCAACGTGGTCAGAGCATGGTAAGATGGGACCTGGTTTGTGGAGACCCCGGGGTGACCAAGGAAAACGTCACCCGTGGGAAAGGAAGGCCGGTTGCCCGGTGTTCATCTCCTCATGATGACGACTGCGGAAACGGGTGTAGCCGACGCAGTCTGAACTCGTCATGGCAAAGTTTGACTCCCCGTGAGGCGTTTTTTTCTGCTACTTATCCTATCCGATAATAACAAGAAAATACAAATCATGAAAACTCATGGCGTCACTAGAACAATTGATTACCTAGGGTATGAAGAGGGAGGAGACCACACTAGAGGTAAGGGCGAGTAACAGACGCGTATGCTGGGAGAGAGAAAGAAAAGCCTACTTTCTCGGAAGCTAATGACTTGAACCTCGATCAATCAACGCCCTGAGCGCCATCCCTTTCGGCCGACGCCCCTCATCAGGGGAGTCCTGTTTTTCTTTTTTGTTCGCCCTTTGCTGTTGGGATTCCGGTAGCCATTTAGGGAAAACAAAACAGTGTAAAAGTATCATTGCTTGAACATGATGACTTGTACAACACATCCGACAGAGCGGAGAATTACCCCGTGCCGTTTCCCGAACTGAACCTCTGGTCTAACAATGCTTGATGGGAAATACAAATCAACGGGCTACCGGCTTGCCAATTATATGACTATTATTTGTAGGCTCTGTAGGCTGTCACCATCCAATGCTTCTTTAAGCTTCTTCTGTCTTCTTGCCCCTCCTTCCTCATCACCCCCTTTGCTGTGTATTTTCCCCTCCCCTTCCCCCCCCCCTCCTCACACCTCTGGTCGTCGCGCGTGTCCGGACCCTCACTCTCGTTCCTGAGAAGGGGGGTCCTTTCTACAAATTCCAAAAGAAAGAGAGCGTACCCATCCTTGGACGTTTGTACCCCCTCTATAATGAGACTGTCACCTCCGTCACCCGCCCTCTCTACTCATCTTTTTCATCCTCCCGACCGTCTCTAGATTGAATAAAATCATTCGTTCTACACCACTCATTTCACTATGCGTGGTCATCGCCAACATCCGCCGCCGCCGGCATTGATATCTCCCGTAGAATCATCTTCATCCACTTCACCCTCCAAGCGACCCGCGTCTTTCCCGCCTCCTGGCAGAAATTCTAGCTGGACAACAGCCGAAGAAGAAGTGGAAGACAGCGAGTCTGACGATGGTATGACACCTGCCCAGCGCGACAAGCTTGAAATCAAACGAGAGAAGAATCGCGTCAAGCAGAGAAATCTCCGTCGTGAGTTTGATTGTTGTCTTGCTTATCTAACTGTCTACAACGTCCCTTTAACATTTTATTTCCCTTGCTTTTGTTGTCTGTTTTGCGATCCGTTCATCCAGTGATGCTCCATACTGGATCAACAAAAAATCTTCACTTCCCTTGTCTTGGTACATGTGTCTCGGTTCAACCTTGATGTCGATCTTCTCCGCATTATTACGAGATTTTTTGTGCCTACCTACCCCATCCAGTGTTCACACACACGAACCTCTCCCAAACTTATTTCCACACCTATTACTCTTTTGATCTGTCGTCTGTCCATGTATATCAGGAATCAAGTCATGGTCATTATTAAACATCACATGCTGATCATGCAGTTCGTCGCGCAAATCACATCACTCAATTGGAGAACGCCCTAGCCAACCTAGAAGCTCAACATACATCACTCGAGACAGCTCACGAGGCGTTATCGTCCCGTGAAGCCAACCTGCAAGCATGGGTACGTGATCTCGAAGGCGCACTGTACCGTGCCGGCGCAGGTAACGAAGTCGAGTCTCTACGACGTGTGTGGTCAGCCGCTGCCGGTGGCGATATGAAACACAACAACACCAATCACATGAACGGTGATGGCGGCGGTGGTGCTCTCGGTGCACTTGTTCAAGCTGCAGCATGGGAAGGCAATGCGGACGGCTATAACGATTCAAGAAAACGTAAACGAGAACAACAACCTCGTCCTGCATTCTGGAGTCGAAACAGTCATGGTCTACAACCACCACCACCTGCTCCTCCCAGTGTTCCAAGACACAGCTCTCATCATACACTCCCACCTTTACCTGCTTTCCCATTTGCTCAACCACCTCAACAAAGACCTCAGACTGCTCCATACGATCCAGCACGTTCTACCGAACCTTCCCCAAGATCTATGCGGATTGAGAATCTGTTATCGCCTACAGATCCAAATCCACCATCACACCCAACGACAGCAACACACAGTGAAAGTGATGGATCAAGTGAAAGGAGATGGTCAGGAGACGTTTCGGTGATTGATACTTTCTTAGGTGATTTCACCGACAACCCGCTAACTATATACCCCATTCCAGGTTCCAACATCCGATCTTCATTCTCAGGCCCACATTCAAATACAAGTACGAGCAAAATCACAAGAAGAGATCAAGGCGGAGCCGGAACCGGAACCGGAACCTCTTTACAGCGCGTCGATCAAGATGGAAACCGACAGACTACTGGAAAGACAACCGCATCCCCATTCGGGACCCGGCCCAATTACGGGAGCAGGGACATCTCTATCCCCATCGAGGTCCCCTTCACCTCGTCTTCGTACACCTTCCCTTCCCAGCATGCACACGACATCTCTGGTCCTCCCTCAAGTCTCGAGCTCAACTTAGGAGTGTCTCCGCTCTACCCTCATCCTTCTGTCCTCGTTGCTCGTCAACTACTTCTCTTCATCTACCCTTCTCCACTCCCGTTCCCACTGCCGCCACTCCCTTTGGACCTAGCGCCAAACCACCAACAAATCATCCTCACTGCGCTATCCCACCTCTGCCCAGCACACATTTCGCAGTCATTCTTAGCGGCACAAATATCATCTCTACCACCGTCTTACGCAAAGATACTCCTAACTTACCAAGCTTCACCCACTGCCGATTCACGTCTGAATCTATTCCCAATAGCGATTCTACGTGCATGTGTGATTTCGATACTAGATCAAGGTATTCCATTCGATCTATCGGGATTCATATCACACACTCTATCAGCAGCGAGGATATTCGGGAATCCACTCGATACAGATGCATGGGAGATGCCTGGACAGTTCTGGGATACCTGGGAAGCATGGTTCGACAAGGGAAGAAAGTTTTGTGATTCCCTCAGTGCGTGGAGAAGGAGAGACGGACATACAGGGTCGACTGTAGCGGAGATGATTCTGGGTTTGGAGACTGAGGGTGCAAGAAGGACTGGCAAAGTCGGCAGACCGGTCGGATGGAGCTTTGCAAAATTCGCAACAGGGGATTGAAGCTTGGAAGCTCGAAGGAGGATGTGTGTGTGGACGGCGGAAGGTGGAAGGTGGAAGGTGGACGGGGAAGGTGGAGGAGGGAACGAGATGGGGGAGGTAGGTAATTATGAGGGTACTGAAATAGATATCTATCTGAGCGGGAGAAGGAAGGAGGTCAGGCACAAACGAATTAGACGTCGAGTGGTATGGTTTGGTATATACAAACAACAGTGAGCAGTAGTGAATGGAGGATCAAAGGTGTAGCTGTAGATGTAGATGTATATAGAAGTGAGATGAGTGAGATGTTTTTTCTATTGGACATTGTGGGGAAGGGATGGGGGGGAGGGGGGGGGGGATAGGACCAGGGCGGGCGTTGAGGCCAAAGTCCTACCCATCCTTGTAAATTTCTCATTTATAGAGTCTGATATTCCATGTACGCATGTATATTCTTTGCTTGGGTTATGAGTAGTATTCAACACAATGGGAATGAATTGTTAAGTACTGGGAAAGATGTTAAGTACTGGGAAAGATGTTAAGTACTGGGAAAGATGCATTAAAATACGGGATAACAGCGTTAAGCACCCGGATAACAGCCTTAAGAACCGGGATAGCAGCCTTGAATCGAAAATAAGATCCATTTCGTCTTATCAAGGTATAGAGGTGTGGGTTGCAAAGTGAGAGATCATTGGGCATGAAGTATAAGGTCTCCTATGCATATGTTGACTGTATACGCCAGCACGGACCCGTTTTTGCACTATCAAGGCCGTACATGATTTACGACTGCGGTAGATCTCATGCAATAGATTTCACTTTGCGTTCCTCCATAGATGTTCAATTAGCGAGTGGATATAGGACAATAACCTACGTGGCGCACGCAGTTCCGTTATTGATACTGCATGTCTCGATACTGTCTGTATATTTGCATGAAAGGTTTTGAAATTTGCCACTCATCCTTGTCGCCGCCGAATCAACCGTCCCTAGACTGGCATACACCGCAATCGAGAGCTGGTCGATCTCAGAATTACGCTGAGAGTGATGTAGCTCGTCGATCACCAGTTCTTATAAGACAACGGTCATTTGAAGATCATATCATGACGATGCTCGTGCGAGATTTCGCGCCCAATATACTCTCATCCTTTCACACTACCCCACCTATCTTGAGAACCAGACCTTTGTGATTGTGACCGGAAAGCCGGTGTTTGGGAAGTGTGAAGAAAAAGAAGCACGATGAGGTAATGTCATCGTTTCTGAAGAAGCACAATGAGCTAAGGTCATCGTTTTCTCAAGCATCCCTTGAGGTAATGGCGACTCCACCGTCGGTCTTCCTCAGGTCAAATGAAAGGATTTGAGAACTGCGGGCTTACCTCTGTGCAGTTTTGACCGAGGTCTGCAAGATCTTTTGTTCATTCTTGCTGGACTTACTGCACTGTTGGAAGATCTTTTGTACGTCTTAACCGAGCTCCCACTACCATCTTTTGTATGCTTTGGCCGGGTCCTGACGCCGTGTTTTGTAGCTTGACCGAGCTCCAACGTCATCCTTTGTGAGTGTTGTCCGGGCTCCAACGAGATCCTCTGTCACGATTCTTCTCTCTGTGAGTCTTCGATCGAACTCTGAAGCTGGAGTTTTACAGGTTGCATCTCAGTGCAGAACACAATTCTCCAATGGTTACAGTACAAGAATGTGGAAAAGATGGTCGTTTTCTCTACTTTCCCCATCCACTTTCCACTACTCATCCCTTCCGCTTTTCACTACACATCCCTTCCACCCCACAACACTTCATCGCACCACACCTCTACTACATCTCACTCACTTCCACCCCACAACACTCCAACCACCCAGCACTTACATAACACCACAGACCAAGCGTACGAGAATGCAAACGGCGCAAAGGGTTATCAGGAGGGTAAGAAGCCTCATGTCCACTGGTGGAACCGATAAGGGTGTCAAGGAGAACGACCCCCGATACCCGCAACAGTTGACAGAGGACTGCCAGACCTTGAGCCACCTGGGTCCTGAGCACGTCACGGCGAGGGTAGCTGTCGAGGCCATGGTACGTCCTCAGCCGCTTCTCGGGGCGCGATTACTCTTCTGATATGATTAGTTTCAACTGCTCAGAAAGGAAAGGAGCACTTACGACAGCAAGTCTGCTGGTACACAGTCAGTCCGACTCCATCCCCGTCGGCTTGTCAGTGCCCTTTCCCACATGAACCGGCAGAAGTCCCAACCGACCACCTTCTTCTGGAGGTCCGCAGGCAATCCTCAAGGCTACAACGCCTCGATGAGCAATGTCTACTCCAAAGCCTTAGAGGAAGCCCAGTTGCGATGGATTTCCAACAACTCCAATGCACAATACGCCCCATCGGTTTTCTCTGCAATCGCAGGGGCTGTACAAACCCTGGGACACGGTGAAAAGGAAACATACCTTGCACTATATTCTTTCTCCAGACTGTCAAAAAAGGATCGTCGGAGCGTCATCCCTCCTGATATACTTCGGGAGTTCGAAACAGGACGCAATACTGAGGAGCAGAGCTCGATACCTCCTGGTACAGCCACTGCTGGTACATCTTCCGGCGGGATGCCAGCTTATGTATTTGCTGGTACTGGCGCGCGTTTTGGTTCATCTTCTACACGCTCTGCTGTTGATCCATCTTACCCAAGTGGTCTGCAAAGAACGTACTCCAATCAACACTGAGTTGGATGCCAGAGGGACCGACTGGTTCTGAAAGACTGTATATATTGTCATGGATGTCGTGGTGAAAACTGTCTATACAGTGTATCTCATGGATTCCCACGGAAACAGCGTGTCTCTTACATGTATCTACAGTAAAAATATCTATAGACTTGGCCCTCATATATAGACCCTCAATGAGGAGGAGATGTGAGAACAGCATGCTCAGGTTTACGAAACACCATCCGACTTGATATAGCATCTGACTAACTGCGACGTACTTACCAAGCCATGGGCCTCTGTCCTGCTGTCTGCAATGCTCCACATAGCTTTGGATGGTACGGAATAAAACCTGGATGATGGGCTGACGTACCAGAAGATCCCAGACCATAAGACAGTGGAGAATCTTCGCAGAGTACTTTCGGTGTTCGCCAGTGATGACTGCTCTCGGGGAGTCGCAAACACCACACGTCCAAACAACGAGCCAGCCTTCTGCATATCGTCCTACAATGAGCCGTCCCAAGTTTCGGGTTGTCTTAAGGAACGGTAAAGTATCATGCCAGAAACTTCACCAGGAGGTCCGGTGATCCCCCCAGAACAAAGCATTGGTAATTATGTGTAGGCGATTTACCGAAACATGATTCTGGAACAACAGCTCTCGCCAGCCTCGCCCGCAACTCTGAAGCATCAATGGCAAAAGGGTCGGCACGGCATATTTCAAACCGGTCGTGACTGTATCAGGATTCACACTTGACTTGTTTTCATGATAATGCGCCGTCATCAGGGTTCAAGGAGGATATATAAAGGGAAATCTGGGTATCCAAATCTCAGACAGCCTCCCTCAACTGTACTCATACAACTCTTGTTCACACTGCCACCTTGACTATGCCTTCCCTCCCCGTCAACAGAAGTTTTGTCTCACGAAAACAGACAGTACAGGCTACCATGGACTCTCGACTGCGACACGATGTCGAGTCGCTGAGGGCCCTGCACGCTAACTGTTCAAAGCCCGCGATCACATTTCACGTTCTGGTCAGTCTCCTTCCTTGAGTCCGGGATTGCACTGACTTGATATAGTATGCGATGCTCCGAACAAGGGACCTTCCATCCAGTATGCCCTCAGCCTCTTCATTACAATGTTTGGACCCGACAAGGATCTTGAAGACATTAGCGTATCTGGCGGGCGAGGGGCGAATCTTCCACAATGGCCGATACAAGGACGCTCTGCTTGTCTTCGACCAAACAAGTGCAAATATCCTCGCTACGACGATGATTGGCGTCGGCCAAGACAGGTCGTTGACTGTTGCTTCGGTGATTGGCGGCATGATGGCGCTCGGCTTCGACGAATGGACAGCCTGTCGTGCGGCATTTGACAGTGAGGCGATGACGAAATATAAGCTGCATGCGAAAGTCATCCCACCGAGATATTTGAGGAAAACAACAATCCGAAAGGGTGTCCATAGAGAGCAGAGCGACAAGGTATACGATGATGCCTGTTGCATTAGTGACAGCGAAACCGTCTTCAGCGAAACCGACACCTTATTCGGCGAGGCGTCTCCATTGTTGGGTAAGATGTAGGACCCAGTAGAAGTAATTAGCGCTGTAGACCGCTGTATCAAATTAATAAATGTTGCCTGGCAGATGGATCAGCAATGCCCCTTGGACAGCTGGGACACATCTTCTCTTCTCCCACCCCCCGGGAAGTCTGACTGCCCTCCGAGATCGATTCTGTCAATATACGATACATCAAGCATACAAATAAAGTTATACTGTAGCTACTACATATCAATACACGCAAGCTGTGCCCGTGGCAAGGTGCAAGGAGTAGCTCATCAGATTCACCTGATCAAGCCTCAAAACCCCCCGCAAAGCATACCAGACCGCACTCGGACCTTCCCGTTTCGACCATTAGCTCCCGACTAGTCATAATCAAAGGAGACAAATGGTGTCGATGACAAAGCCATTACGTTTTGTTCGGTGTAAGCACCTCGGTGACCCCAAGTCCTCTTAGATCCGCGGACATACACGGTGACTCCAAGTCTCTCCTTTCAGAGGGATTTCCTCTAATGAATGTTTCATTTGACCGGCAATGAGGCATACTAACGACGGACTCCGTAAACTGTGCAGTTTCCTTCTCGTAATGGTTTCATCTGCAGAAATGTGCAAGTCGGCGTTCTTATCAGTGAAACGCTTCTAGCGGCCCTTCCTTTGGTCATGGAGTGTTCGAGTTCATACAGGAGGTATTGGTCACCTTACCTTTGATTATGCGTGAAAAAGGATTCCTCGAAATAGACAGTGCATAAGAATACGGGCAAAAATGTACTCGCACCCATTCTTCCCCAACTTTCGCCACTTTCCCCTTTCCCACTGCTTTTCTGCTCTACTGTACTACGGAACGATGTCTCTCAGCACTCCCCTCTCCGGACTCCCCAACTACAACAACATTCCACTATATGGCGCTGATTATGGCGCTGATCAAACCTCGAATCAACCCTCATATCCACCCTCCATGAGTCAATTCAGCAAGCCGCAAGGGTCCCTGAGCGCGACTGCACCCAACAATTTCAGGAGGACAATCACGGCTACCGTCTCTTCTGAGACAATGACAATTACAATCAGCACAATCACAATCACAATCAATTCTGCAGCCACCATCAAAGGCATTCCCAGTCTTTCGGTTTCGGACATGAGATCTGCCTCTCACCGAACTGGGTCGCGTCTGGGAACCAACAACCGATCCTCGCATCGAACAAACCATCAGCGAACCCAAGATCCAACGTCCCACGACTCACCCTCAGCTTCTCGGTCTCGAACCCATAAACAATCGTCCTCTTACTTGTCCAAGAGTTCGCGTGTGAAACCCAATCGCCGAACCCAGCATGCATCAAGCTACCAGCCGACCCGAGATCGACCGTCCCACGACTCCTCAGCCTCTCATTATCGATCCCATCGGCCGTTGGCCACCGCCAGACCGGGTTACTTACAAAGTACTACCAAGTTTCGTGACGATGCGGGAAAGGAATGGAGACGCTTACGCCAAAAAGTCCGGTCCTTGGAGTCGAGGGTTAGCCAGGATGATTTCGAGACGATGACAGATGCTCTCAAGAACATCAGACAAACGATCAACAGCAAGGGATCCTTGATGGACAGACGGCCAGTTCTCAGTGCAGCAGCCAAGATTGCCATCACAGCTGGGAGATACACAGATGATGAGAGTATCTCCCGGAACGCATACAGATTGGATAACGCCATCAGTGGACTCAGGGGATCGCCCCAAGCCTCATCCACCGCTGGGTTTGGCAAGTATCAAGCTGGAAACTGTCTGAGGGAGGCTTCGACCATTTTTCAACAAGTCAGCATGAATGGAGCCCATCGAAACAAATTGCGAAGTCTGAGCCAATCACTCAGGGAACGCACGGAAACCATGGCGGATGTGGAGCAAGTCTCTCAGCTGATTGAAACCTTACAGCACTTCCAAGAGAACCGATACGGAGGTCGAGGACCAGGTAGACATCATCAAGAGGAAGAGGATGCCATGATGAGTGGAATCTCACAGCTTGAAAGAGCCAGGGCGTACCTCACAGCAGCCGTGAAGAAGAGGGAGTGGAAACATAAATATCATACTGCTTCGACCGGCACGACGATGAGGAACACCACCGGACCGCGTTCACGGTACAGCGATCGCCGTACCCGACGAAGGGGCTACACTCACAGCTCTCGACCAGCTTCGAGCTCTGTAGTCTCATCAGCTCCAAACGTTCTGAGTCCGTACAGCCGACGCCCACCAACAAACACTCGAGCCGGAGAAGGTAGGTACGTTACCCGTGAATCGAAGACCAGCAGTTTTCTCCATCCTGTGGGATCCAATGCGGCGTCGGCTCTGATATCCGTGAACAGCGGGAGCGACGCCAGCACTCTCTGACAGGGAAGGTTCTGTGATTGAGATACTCGAAGACTGGATATTTTGAGAGGAAAGGAGAGAAGTGGAAAGCTATTCATGCAAGTGTAAGAGGACAACGCGAAGCTGAGGTTCTATGAATTTGGCGTGTTTACCGTATATATTAGTGAGAGTGCTTTTCTCTGAGATCGTCATGTGAATCAGGATCTGTTCTTCTGTAGATTGATTTATGTATCGCGATGTTCGATCTCGCTGTATTGATGCAGCAGAGAAGTCCTGTAGGATTCTTGATGAGAGCTCAGCACCTGTCTTCCACTGTCCAGAATCTTCTAGTATCCCTCTGACCAATCCACACTAGAGAGGGGATAGAACGTACTCAAACTTCTACATAAGTCTGGAGCCTGACTTGCATGAGATGTACCTGTGTTCACAGAATGGTACATACACAGTGCCGTCGGTAATCTTATCATCAGCTATACAGCTCACCATCCGAGAATGGAGTTGTTAAAAATACGTTTTCGTCTCCTTCTGCAAAGCCCCGGCGCATGCCATTAAACTCCGCTTGGTATAGTGCAAGATTGCTGGACTAGAGCGAATGCTTCCAATGCGATAGAGAGACTCATCATGCTCTCTTCGACTGAAAGCTACCTTTCGTCTTGGGATCGCTACAACGATAGTTGAGCGTTCCGAACAACGACCTGGCGATTCACACTACGACGGGAGATGCTCTCAGTCGCTCTTTCTCCATGGTGGTTTTGTCTAGTTCTCCTGACTTTGTTCTATTGTATGTATGCGAAAATCATTCATTCCGGTAGAGAGGACGAAGTGAAGCTTTCAAAAAGCAAAGCTGCCCATTGCAGATTGTATCTCACAAGTGATAAGTTCGAGACTTACAAGTCACCTCACCAGCCCATGAGATGCAATGCCGCACGAACCACCGGGAGCAAGCGAGAACGAATATATGGTATACTACAAGGATCGAGGGATTGAAAAGGACGAAACGACATGGTACGGGCGACCGGAAAGGTATCTCCTGTACAGGATCCTTTCCCCAGATAATCATCCTGCTACTCTGTTCCTTTCGACAATAACTAAGAATAGTACAGGTGTATGCATCGACTTCCTGGGCTAATCCACCAGAGCATCCATGACCATCTTTGCCAAGATTGTGTCATTCCGCGCATCAAGTGGGGTGGTCTTATATTCCTTGCCCTCAATGAGGACTTTATACAGTTCTTGAAGCTCAAGGGTGTATGTGTCCTCGTATGTTGGTCGAATGACTTTTTCCTCAAAGTCGCCATTTGGAGCTTGGGATTGAATCGTTAATTTGATAGGAAGACCTTTCACATATGGTCTGAATCAGGTCAGCGTTGGAGGTTTGCGCATTGATTGGATCGAAGATGCTTAGAAGCAGGACAGAGACGACTCACGTGTCGTACTGAATTTTTACTCTTGAATCGTTGGTGTATACCTCGATATGTGCATCAAAAACCGCAACCTGATCAATTCCCATCTAATAAATGACTACATCAGTAGCTGATCTTCTCCTACTGTAGTAACTACCCTTACTCACCTCGTAATAAGCTTTGAAACCTTCGTATTGGAAGATAGCAGTCCACCACCAACTACTCGTTCCATCGTCCTCGTTGCTTCTAGTCGAGCATAGACACTTTTGAGGCATGCCAAGCAAGTCACGCATAGCGCTTAAATCATGTGATGCTAAAGAGCCTAGAAGACTCCACGAATGCATATTACGTGGGTCTGAATCCCACTTGTCTCCCAGGTTTTCTTTGAGATTGGATAATTTACGTGAAGATAAGTCGGAAGAAGCTGACGCAGGGATATCTCGAAAGTATCGGAGGTGCATTCCTGCTTGTGAAGTGAAATATTGATTCTGTTTTCCCATGACATTAGTATTGTATGTTGAAACAAAGACAAAGACAGATGCAAGGAACGAGACTCACGTTACCGATGATATCCCTCACTCGAACATAACGGATCTTCTTCCCCTTGATAGCCTCTTTGACACGCTCCAGAGCAGTAGCGTACCGTCGCATGTATCCGACAAAGATGACGACCCCGTATTTGACACGTGCAGCTTCGATAGCCTCACACTCGGCCAGGGTTTGAGCCATGGGCTTCTCGATCAATACGTGCTTTCCTGCCGCAGCACAAGCGATGACATGTTCCGCGTGATATTGATCGGCAGTGAGAACCAGTACGAGGTCGATAGGAAGGGAAGAGGCGAGCATTGCAGAGCTGTTATATCGAGTCCCATTTCATTGACGGAAGACGAGCAGAAGAAAAGAATCGTTTGTCAGTGAGCTGGACCTACAGGACTAGTATTCACTCACACATCCGTAAAGAGTCCCTCTTTTGGGATCCCAAACCTCGTTCCACACAGCTCCAATGCCTGTAACGATAGATCACATAGTGCTACAGTCTTGTACTGCTCGCTTGCCAGGAGAAGGTTCGGCAGCTGGGATCTCATCAATACTCCTATCGACTGAAGCCCAGGACATACTACTCCTTAGTAGCCAACAGAGTCGGAGCCACGATACTGTGAAGCTGTAAAGAAAGCAACTCACATGTACGCATTGCGCTACTTCTCCACAACCTATCACGGCGACATTGAGAATCTTGTTCCCGGATGACATGGCAGCTCCTCGTAGTATGGGTCAAATGAGATATTGAGCTTGAAAGGAAAACGTAGGGAGATTATACAGCGAGGTAGACGCTGAATACCAGCCTAGATGATATACAGAAAGTATGCAAGGCCCCAGGAAGTGTTCAAGAGCTAGGAATCGAACACAAAGCAACGATCTATCCGGACCGGTCCGCCGGCTATTCCCCGCATGCTCCGCAATATCTCCAGGCCATCAAGGATAATTTAAATTAGCTGCAACATGCATGCATATTGGGTTAAGAATGACTACATCCCGCCGAGAAGACAAGCAGACAAAAGACGTGACAGCATAACATTCCTTCGAACTTGAATCGTCGTTCATCCAACCAGCTACTGGCCTTGCCGCTTTCAACATGCGTTGTCCTTCACATGACTGCCATGGGTCGTTCACTCTTTGGTGGAAAGGTAGATATCAGGAACAGGCTTCGCCCATATCACCGTCTCCTTCCTACTTCGCAGATAAGCCTCCTTCTCCTCTTGTCGCCGTTTACGCTCCTCCTCCCTCCGTAATTGCTCTTTCTCCTCCATTCGTTCTCGCACAGCAGCATCGAATCGGGATCTCTGCTCAGCTCGCATTCTTGATGCCTTGCCCGGTGTGTGTCCACGGATCGGAATCGTCTTTGGTAGATTCTTCGAAGGAGAGGCCGCATCATGAGCATTGGCGACAGGACGAGATGTGCCAGAACGCTCAAATACCGCTCGTCTCTTCGCCAGGTCTGCGGCACGTTCGATTGGCTTGACTGAGAGTGGTTCTGCGGCACGCGAGGAGCCTTTCCCAGGAGGTGGGAGTCTGGCAAGAGCGGATGCTGTGAAAGATGAAGTGGTGGCTAGTCGCGGTTTGGGAGGTGGGATAGGATTTGCTGGTCGAGCGTATGGCTTTGCCACGGGTTTCGTTTGCGACATAGTTTGGGATTTAGGATTTACTTGGGAGGGAGGGACAGGCTGGATGTTCGACGAGCTAGCTACAGTGCGAGAGTGACGAAGTGGTTGACGCGTGGAAGCAGCGAATGGTCGGGGTTTGGTTAAAGCAAAGTAAGACTTTGACTTGAGTAACTGATGGGATTTTGCCACGAATTGAGCGTGTGAAGGTCTGATGTTCTCGTTAAAGTGATAACTGTGATGTCAGCTATGCCTGTATACGATTCAAGTTACACAGCTCACTTCCCGGATCCTATCGTATCAATCCAGTCGTCTCTTATATCCCCTTTGGGAGCTTCTTCTCTGTTCTCTCCTATGCCCTTATCTGAGGAGTCGCCACGTGCGAGGTCGTTTGAAATCGGAGTTGCTTCGGAAGGCATTTCAGGTCGCTTAATGAAGCTGGCAAAGAAGCCCAAGACGCGCTCGCCAGTCGAAGTACGCCGTGACTCTTTGGATGTAGTGGAGGACGAAGCGCCTGTTTCTGGCGGAGGAGGAGGGGTTGAGATTGTTGGTGGGGAAGCGTCGACCCGCTCAAGGGTTGGTTTAGGCGGTGAAGACTGCATTTCAATAATATCGGGTGTAGGAAGTCGACTCTGCCTGTGCGAGGGATTCTGATCGATCTCGGCAAAGGGATGACTCGAAGACGAGAATTCCGGGTTGGAGCTGCTGCTGCTGCTCGTTGATGTAAACTCGACTGGGGCTGTCGGTGTTAGATGTTCCGGGTTTGAGCGAACCAGTGGCAAGTCAGGCAGGGTCGAATGAGGGTGAAGGATGGTGGATTTTGCGAGATACCTCGATAGTGCCGTTGGACGAGACTTTGGAGGAAGCGGAATGAATTCTTCTTGAACGGGCTGAGAAATGGATTAGTATGCCCTGTAACAACACCTGGCTGGAGGGAAGGAAATACCTCTTGTTTCTCTTCCTGTTTCTTCCGCCACCTGTGCTGTTCCTCTCTCACTCTAGCTCCAACGTCAGAGCTGACTGGCGATTTTGACCTGGAAGAAACAGATGTGGATGCTAAAAATGGTGAGGATCCACGAGAAGGCAGGGATGGGAACATGGGTGAGGCAGGGCGGATATTCTCCAAACGATGGCTCGAGCTGGATAAACGGCGATGATACAGATCATTTCTGTCTTTCAGACGAGCTAAATGTGTTAGATGATAACCGATCCTTCACATGGACCTCGTACCTTGTTTTCCGGATGACCTTTCCATATCTCGAAGTAGGCTAGAGCTGCCGTCCCTCTTCATCCCTCCCCTGCCTGATTTGACTGAGGGGATCGAGGAACTGGCACGATCGTCGCTGTCGGGAAGGTATTCATTCAGGTCGAAAGTCAGGTCTTCTTGCGTCCTTACATTCTCCGCCTGCATGTTTGCATTCACGCTGGCATCGTTGTGTACATCTACCTGCTCATTTAGGAAGACATCTGGCAAAGTTGACGGTCCAGCTGTCGGAGTTCCATAATCATCTTCGTCGAGGGTGATATCGCCAAAGATGGGCTCATCAAGTAGGAGAGAAGCATCTGCGTATCTCTTGATGTTGGGTAAGAAGGGTGTTGGTGGAATTGGAGGCATCTTGATAGTCGTTTAGAAAGAGGAATCTGTTGAAAAGGTAAAAGCAGTCGCGACAGGATTTGTTGTTGATCTTACAGGTACAAGGGGGGAACAATTAAAGACGATGTGGACCTCGGCTGTGATGGCGAGCTCGTCAAGTTCGGAGCTTTCGGCCTATACTCGTGACATCCTCACTCACTCTGTCTAGCTGAGGATACTGTACATAGAGATAGAGCTACTCACCCTGTGCTGCTCGCGACCCGTTGCGGCGCTACAGTCCGAGAAGGCCGAAGATCTCTCGATAGATTAGGGTCCAAAGATAAACCCGATAATCTCCTTCGATATCCTCTCTCACATGAATACCTATTTAAAGCAGTCAGACTACTCATGCGCCACAAGCTCCCTTTCTGACATACTTGACAGATGACCAAGCGCGTGATGTCGACTCTGAAAATTGCTCTGCTGCACCAAGCGGCGCCTCAGCCAGCTATCGGTGGTGTTCGCAAGCCCATGAAACCTGGAGGTACTATACTTTTACATTGACCCTTCCCTTGAATCGCTTCAACTAACAATAAGTACAGGATATGCAGATGGCTGCGCTGATATTGCACATGCACTTCAATCCATCGGCGAAACAGTGATAACCCCTCATCCCAATTCATCACCATCCCCTATTGTCGACCTCGACTGGTCCTTCCCCGACACCCAGAGCGGGATCCTCCAAGCTCTTTCCCTAGGGACAAACCTCATATGGCCAAATACTTCCATGCACACCAGACATCCTCTAGTTGATCTCTTACCAGAACTCGAAGCAAAGGGGGTACAAATCGTTGGGCAAAACGTTGGCGTTGTGGAAGAGTGGGATGACAAGGCGTGGCTAAATGCTTGGTTGAGTAGTCAGAAAGGCTTGGAAGGATGGTTTCCCAAGGCAAAGCTCATCAAGAAGGGGGATGCTACAAACTGGGGGGGATGGGGATGGCCGGCGATTGCAAAGCCTGTTCGAGGAAGGGGATCGCATGGTGTGAAGCGAGTATCTTCTGAGGTGGAAATGGAAGAGGCCATCGAGGTACTATTGAAAGAGTCAGACGAGGTTCTAGTGGAGGTAGGCATGGGCTTCGAACATATGGTCTGGATTTACTAATCTAGACAGGAATATCTAGCTGGAGAAGAGATAACGGTCACCGTGATGCCTCCCGGCAAATACTCGGTGAGCTGCTCATGCTACTCGTTTTCGTTGTATTTTGACTTCTCAGGTTGTAGGGGATAAGGCTAAGCATTGGGCTCTACCCGTCGTCACGCGCTTTGACCAAATCAATGGTTCGTCTTCTTCAGCTTCCCTTCCAATGCTCATTTTGTCAGGTGTGGCTCCCTGGAACGGCACAGTACCGGTCTCAGCGAACTCCCGCGTGGTCACTCAAACTGAACACGATACCGATCCAGCCTATCGAACCATACAAGAGAAATGTGAACTGGTTGCGAGTATTGGCGAAGCAACAGCACCAATCCGGATTGACTGTCGAAGGCTGAACGAGAGCGGTGGGGATTTCGTTCTATTCGACGTTAATGTCAAGCCTGTACGTATCCTGATCATCCTGAAGGACACTCACCGTTCCACATGTGTCACCGGGACGTAAGCGGGTTTAGACAAGCTGATGTTGGATATAGAATGCAGGAGGACCAGGTAGACCCGGCAGAGACAGTCAGGCAGCTTTGACGACTATGGCTGCGGAAGCAATAGGATGGAGCTGGCCTGAATTCGCAAGAGAGATTGTCAGAGGAGCGAGGCCGCCGCGAGAGATACTCGTACCGAGGGTGATCAGAAAGCTCTCACAGATCTCATGACACTGCCTTGCTTTTTTGGATATGATATTGTACTCTACTGTACCTTCAAAGAATACTCGTAACGTATGCAGCATGATTGCCTTGGTTCAGCTGCCATTGCAACATTACACTCTACATGTAAGGGATGTCTTCGTGACATTACCATAACAGAAATACTTGTTCCGTCCTCATCTCAATCACGTTACGATCTGTCTTAGGTCGGCTGGATGAAGACAGATGGATGGTAACGGTTTTCGAGGCGGTGATGGCAATATGACGTCTTAAAGACTTGTTCATTGGTATTGGTTGAAGAAAATAATGAAGCCAATGAGCTTGAAAGGGTCGGCTCAGTGGTGTAATATTTAAGGCAGACAAGACTGACCTAACAAGGTTTTCTGTATCCAATCGCGCCCAATCACATATCTCAAATGAACACGATGAGCAGATTATCAAATTCAACACGAGTGTCACGGGAGTAACGTGCTGGAGATGACTATGCGCGATACATTCGTTGGGGAAGACTCCCTATCCGTACTTTGAGGTACTATATACGAAAGAATTTCTTAAATACCCTTTTTGGACATTTATAGAACTTAAATACCCCTCGGCCCAAAGTGCAAGTCTTAAACACCCTTTTGGGTCACGTGACCCAAAAAGACAGTTTTTCAGGCCGCTATCTAGAATTTCCATGCATGACAGAGATGTTTAAAGCAGAGTTCTACCAGTTAAAGTGGAGCAATTTAAAGAAAGTTTCAAGCAAGGAGGGTTACTCACCGCCCTGTACCTGTCAATCATCTCCCTCATCATCCTCAAAGCAGCCATTCAAGATTTTGGCGACTTAAGACATGGCTAGTTGATTTGGGGCATGTGCGGCTGTTATGGCCATGTTGAGCACATCGACGGCACTTGTGCTTGCTCTGCGCCGTTGCCATCGCCGTGCTCGAGCTCGCCATCGCCGCGGTTGTGCTCGCCATCGCCATGCTCGAGCTCGAGTAGCTTGCCACGGCCGTCCTCGAGCTTGAGCATGCCGTAGTCGAGCTAGTTGCCGTAGTCGAGCTAGTTGCCGTAGTCGAGCTAGTCGCCATAGTCGAGCTCGAGCTCACCATCAGCCCATTCAAGCCGACCATCATCATTGGGTTGATAGTAGACAGTTGGATGCTGGTAGAGAAGAAGTTGCCGTCTGCAGTGCCATTGTAGTACTCGTAGCCATGACTGTTGACCATAGACTCACCGTCCTCGCCCATAGCCTCGCCCATAGCCTCGCCCATAGCCTCGCCCATAGCCTCGCCGTCCTCGTCCTCGTCCTCGTCCTCGTCCTCGTCCTCGCTATGTGCTCGAACCTGTTGTGAAGATGGAGCTAGGCCAAACTGCTGAGATGCTGCTGTTGGGGCTTGACCAGGACGACCTCGCTTCTTCTTTGTTCGACCCATAGCTGTCTTGAAGAGAGGTAAGGCTAGAGATGCTTCTTGCTGCAGGTCATTGACAGTAAAGAGCGGCATCAGGGACAAATATGTTGCTTGCCAAGAGCTTGTGAGGTGAATGGGATGGATAAGATGTTTCTTGGAGAGGCCAGAGTGTGAAGATGCTGCCAATACATGTCTGCATGGGAGGAGAAGCTCTGCTGGATAGCCGCAGTCGCAACTGCAGTTGATCTCGGTTGGATCGAATGTGTTGATGGTGACCATGCGTTCTTTGTCATTGTTGAAGATGGCTCGATGACGAATCTTAGCGGTCAAGATGGGAGGATGGTTACTGATGATGACATCAAAACGATGAACATGCTTCTGCTCAAGACTCAGAGCTTCAACAACCTTCGGAGGGACGATAAACTGCTCGAGCATGGACGCCTGAGCCCTCTTTTCCCATTCGGTGACCATACGATCCCATACGCCTTGAAGAAACTCGATGATTGGACGTTCTCGAAGGTCGAGCAGCCAGTTATTGACTTGCTCGACAACATTTGAGGATGTGAAACCGAAGCGAGGCCGTCCAAATGCATGTCGAGCCCATAGGTGGTCACCAATGTTGCTGATATACTCGAGAGATGCGGGAGTATGATGCTGCTTTGCGTTATAGAGGATCTCATCGAACTGCTTCTTGTCGGGAGCGTATAAGAGACTGGTGAAAAGCTTGGCCGTCTTCTCGGAGAAGTGTTTTCGGATGTTGGCTCGTATGTGAACACCGCAGTAGCCATGCTTGATCGATGGGAGGACGTGTGCTACAGCATTGATGAGGCCCTGACGATGTATCAGCCATGAAGATATCATATAGAAGAGACTACTCACTTTCTGTCGGTCTGACATCAAAACACCTTGCTCGATATTAGGATATGCTTCCTTAAGTCTTGTCAGGAACCATGACCATGTCTCCTCAGACTCTGTTGGAGCCAGACCCCAGGCAAGGAGGACAATGTGACCATTGGCATCGTATGTCGAGGCGACGAGGAAGACGTAGTTGGCAAAGGTCTTTGTGAATGCACCGTCAACGGCAAAGTAGGGACGGAGATGCGGGAAGGCCTGGCGAGCTGATGAGGGAGCAATGAAGACATTAAAGGATCGAGGAGCATCGAGCTGACTGTCAAACAGCCCATTGGGATCGTTCTTGACGAGTAGGGACAGATAAGCAGGTAGCTGTCGCAGTTGATCCGCATGATCTTGTCGACTGTCACCGAGTAGATGGACTTTTGATCGATAGACAGTACCATAGTTGAACTTATGGCCAAAGACGTGATGAGCGTTTGCCATGAGCTCATGAGGACGAGTCTTGTTGGTGATGATAGATGCAGATTGAAGCATACGGCTCGCAGGTTGTCTGCGATTCATCCCAAGACGGCTTGGGATGCTTGTCGGTAAGCATGTATGAGTGTCGACAAGAGTACGGAGGATGAAAGACTCTGGGACGTCGCCGGTAGTGAAATAAGCTCGATACTTGCAGTTCTGCGAGGTGGCTAGATTGCAAACATATGTGAGGCGCTTTGAATCGCTCTTGATAGCTCGGCAAGTTGCATGGCCTTGCTTGAAAGAATGTGCGGTGACTGCGGATGAAGCGTCGTGCTTGGATGGGTATAGCCGATTCATAGAGAGCTCTTGGAAGACCTGATTGACAGTAAATGGGCTATCGTCGCCAGCAAGACAATGAGGAGCATCATTGATGCGAGTAGGTGACATGGAGAGGACGGTAAGGCTAAAAATGTCAGATCTCGACAACTCGAGCACATAGCAAGACGTACCTAGTATCAATCGAAGCGTATGATGCGTGGGAACACGTATATATAAGCCTCGAGGTCGGGGATGGCACGGATGGCGAGGTAGAGACGTTTGATGGTGTCAAAAGGGGGTCGTGCAGTGAGGTCAAAGTGGCGACGAAACTTCTAGGCCAGCTAGAGGGGTCTATGAGGTATGTATCGAAAGGTAGCGACTCGAAGATCTCGAATATGCACAGAACGAGCGTCTTATATAAAGAAAGTAGCGAGCACGACGAGTTTGATGTTATAGACACATAAAGACAGTTGAAAGGACGACGAGGAGACCAAAGCGCGTCTTGACCACGACTTCGGCGTTTCGGTATTAGCTCGTGTGGCAGTGACGCAAAAGTCTGGAGCCCCACGCCGAAAGCCCGAAAATTGGGAGCCCCACGCCGGTGGCCCGGAATCACGTGACTCAAATTTGGGTCACGTGACCCAAAAGGGTGTTTAAGACTTGCACTTTGGGCCGAGGGGTATTTAAGTTCTATAAATGTCCAAAAAGGGTATTTAAGAAATTCTTTCTTCCTTATTGAGCAAGATTCCAGATCCGTTCTAGTATCCTTTTCTCGTCCGTGCGCCGTACCTTCTACTACCAATATCGTGGGTCATACTACGCGAAGCGTATCATGACAACGAGTCACTGATACCCGCAGCGTTGTGCTCGGTCCAAGGACAATTATCTGCTTGTCCTGCACTGCTGTTTAACAAATACCAAGAGAGACAGCTAAGAGACCCTCAATTCAGCCCGTATATATCCCCCTATCAGCTATATCACGGGCCCAGAAGGATTCAGTCACCCTGCCGTAGAGCCACCCCTAGGCTCAGGAAGCCGTACTCTATCCACGGCAGACGAAATCCGTCAAACCGGAAGTTCCTGGTGTGAAAAATTTGCTTGTTAGCTCTTTGCCATTTGATGCTCAAGAAGAAAGTTGACGAACCTGAGTTCCAGCGGGAAGCTTTAGGGGGCATTTGTGAAAGTATTTGGGAAATCTCGTGGGAGTGGAATGCTGGGTTGAACGGTACAAAAATGCGAAAGCGTTGTCTAGATGGCTGGAGTCTACTTTTGGAGGAGGGTACCGTATCATAACATATATGAATCCATTGTGAAGGTCATCTGATTCACAGTTGAATCTCGTAGCAAGGCGTTATAACCACCCGTGTCACTTGTGTCAAGGTGCCTCAGAGGGTCACATTTTATCATCCTGTGCAACCGGTGTCACGGGAGAGTATAAGATGAACTGCGTCGGATAGACAAGTATGCGATGCATTCGTTGCAAACACTTCATAGTCCCCTGTTTATGTGCTATATATATATGCTTTCCCATCGCACCCGTATCTCTAGGGTCAATATCTAGAATATTCTAGATACGGTTTCCGTACTATGACTGGCAACTACTCTATTCGACTAGCCCCCAAGTATCATTACAACGTCCTCTGTACGTCCGTGCTCCGTAATTTCTTCCCGTACTGGTCAAGCGACATGGTACGATGCTCGCGCTATGACAACCGTCTCATCGTACTTACCACCCGTCCCATCTACTGTCCGTTTCACTGGCTAGTGCCATGCAGCACGGATCGTCTTTATTTAACATGGACTACTGCAGGCCAGTCTCAAAATATATAATCTCAGTTACTGCTCCAGCATCTTGTTTCTGAAAGCCCTACAGATAGCTGACTGACCCCCCTTTACCGACCAGTATTGATCGTGACCGGAAAGAACAATGAGAGTGGCACACTGCTGCCTTTATACTCTCAGAATCGTCTGGAAGAAACACATGGATTCCCAAGCCAAAATTTGCATGCACAAAATCCGAACACAAGAAGTAAGCGAATTGAAAGATGCTGACTGAGATGGAATCAATATAAACAAAGAAAGATGCGGAATGAGGGACAACGTCAAAGTTTGATCAAATGGGGGAAGGCTGTCAAGCGGTACCGGAGGAAGCTGCAGTTCTAGCGCGAGTGGCTACCTCCTGTCGGCGGAGGCCGTAGAGTCCAAGCTCTTCCCAATTCCGTGAGGCGAAAGTTCCTTCGTTTTTCGTCACATAAGAACTCAAGAATCCGTGCAATTCAGCGCACTGATTCTCGTCCTGGTGTAAAGATTCCCTAAGAAGTGAGGCAATCCCAAGAGCTGCTCTTTCTCCCGACGGCTGGATACCCGGCTCCAGGAATCTGCTCACTTTCTGGAGTCTTTCGATATCGGCATCGGACTGGGATACGGTAGCACCCCACGCTTTCGGACGGTTCACAAGCTCTTCAACGTAGTACTTGAGGGGAACGAAATGGGCGGAGCCTATGGTAGATTTCGGTCGACGATGAAGGAGTAAGTACTACAATACTGTCATTTGGAATTTTTACTGCGATTTGCAAAGGCTACATACCACTTCGTCGGCGGTATCTTTCCGGGAATCATATGTTGAGTCCGTCTTGAAAGGTTGGCTCCACCTTTCCATGTCTGCACGGGCTGAGTCGATCTTTGCTTGACGTCGATCACTTGTCCCGCCAAACGTCTCCTTGATTGTATCGAATGCAGTACGCTTGGGGAGTCTTTGGGAACTAGTCGAGACTGTGGACGGTTGCCCTGAGGTTTGCTCACGAGTCGTTGTTGATGGAGCTCGAGTACGTGACATTGTGTTTGACAGGTGACTGGGAGGTAGAGGAATTTGAGGAAATGCAAAGAGAGGTCGATAAGATTACGGGGAGTTATGCTCTTGTTGAGCTTAGGTATATTGTGAATATCATGTCTTCCAAAGTACACACTCCTTTGCTCGTCGTCCGCTCCACCCTTTAGGCTTCACCAACGAGAACAAGACAAGGAGCACTGAAGGCGTGAGAGACGACGTATCGGTGGTGAGAATCTGATGTGGAGCAAACCCAGTCCCCTCATACTTTCGCATGACGACGAGTCTTTGTCTTTCTGAATTGCCAATACCTCAACTCATCCTTTGTATGAGGTGAAGCCTTCTCGGTGAAACACGATCGAGAGCTTTGCGTCGGCGAGTCCTCCGGCATAGCCCCGACATACCCCTTGTCTCTCTCCTATGTATCATCTCCAAAGACGTCTTTCACAAGAACCGACAGATACTGTGTCCCCCAAAATCCACGGCCCTCGGGCGTATACGGAGGTCTTACTTCCAAGGAGAGCTCGGTGATCGATGTGTCACCTTCGAGAATAATAAAGGATGCCAGATTGATTGCGATCTTCGGCGTTTGCTCTGCTCTGGAAGTTTATAATCTCCCTTGTCATGTAGGGGTACTCGTTGACCGTTCTGACCGAAAGTCAGAATCTATGAGATATTGAGGAGTTGGAGAAGGCTCGTCGAAACGTCAAAGAGAGAGAACCTTTGTACGATGAGGACAGGGTACTCAGAATTGTCTTCAGCTCCTTAGACAGACTACAGGTCGGTCTTCAAAGCTCTCACACTTTAGATTTTCTGCTCCTGTCCGTGGAGCTCAGCGTACCGTCGGAAGACATGATCTTAAAGATATAAAAACCGCCATATGAGAAGTACTCCTCTTGCATTCACGCACACTTCGATCACATCTTCGAGAATTTTCTACATCTCAATTCTTTACCGTTCATCATGTTGACAACAAATGACCCATTTGGGTATGTGAAGGCGCTACGATTAAACTGAACAAACACCATTAGAGTAGGCAGCGATCTGAGTCCCGAGTTTGGATTTCCACGATTTCCCCACGCCACATGGAATTGTACACTGATTCTAATCTGAATCCTACAGGCGGAAGAGTTTGGTAAACTGCAGCACCTGTGTTCAAAGAGCCGTTGATGCAGCTTTCTTGTTTTCGCCACCGGGAGTGAGTTTTGAAAACATTGGAACTGCCACACTGCCACATGATTCTCGTCAGGAGACAACGCGACTAAGTGATGGTCTCCTCAGCCTCTCTTGCAGCTCACACAATGTCCAGTTTAGTATCTACAGCCTCATCGTCTTCTTCCCTTCCTCGATTCCTTCGTGTCGAATCTCCTCCAGTCGCTCCTATTCCTTCACCGCTTCGCTTGCAGGCGTTATACGCTTCAACATCGCAACAGCGTCTGTCTAATCCAACGGGGTACGACGTGAACGCGCAATGGTGGGCCTCGGTCTTGGAGGAAACCCTCCGCTCAGGCTGGATCAATGGACCAGAAGGTGATAGATTGGTGCTGAAGGTCGATGAAGCTTTGCTGGTATCACTCGAGGATGAAAAGGGGGTACGACCCAAGGGTATTGGAGGGATCATTGTGCGTGTCTCTTCAGGTTTCCGCTTGCTAGTCCAAGATAGATCTACACATGCTCATGTTTCATTCATGTAGGAGAGACAATGTACTACATCTCCACCAATCTACTACCCACTTGCTCATTTCATTTCCTCTCCAACACCGTTACACGCCTCGCCGACCCTCGCATATCGTTTCGTGGGCCGGCCGCTATGGTGGGCAATGTCACAGCTCAATCCGTTCGGTTCGAGCGAACCTCGAGTTGAGACGGAAGCCGTGCTGTGGAAAAGGTATGGAAATGGGAGACAATATGTGCATATGCCGCTTCTAGAGGTAAGTCGTATTCAAGAAATCGTTTCTCTAGCGATTACTGACTGGACTAGCAATCAGCTGCCCTGTTTACAGCGCATATGCGTGAACATCCACTACTGTCTTACTCGTCCTCTCTATTCTCCCCTTCCACTTTCTATGATGAGTTCTCAGCTGTTTGCTTCCCAAGCAAGAAGGGACTGGGCAGCAATCACCGACTCAGTAGAGCAGATTGCCAGGTGCTCGTTCGGTGGTTGGGTCGAGATTGCGGTTTACTTGTCTCTGATGACTCGGTAAGTCTACCGGAGTAACTCAACAGTCTATATAGGACTCTAACACTTTGTCTCAGGTCATAAAACTTCTTGAGCCTGGGCAGGTAGCCGCCGATCATCCCATCAGCGAAGCGGACGCGGGCACTTTGGCGATATTGGAAACGCTCCGCAAGGTCGAAGCGCAAATCACAGATATAGAACGACAAATATCTGCGTATGTTTCTCTGCACACCCTCTACCAACTTAGTTATTGACGCTCTATCAGGTGCCAGGCGAAAGCAAAACACCATCTAGTTTTGTCTCAGAAATCGACGGCTCTATCATACCTTCGTTCAAAAAAGGCATTGGAAGACGTGTTAGCCCGTCGCGTGGGTACCTCTGAACAGTTGGCATCTGTCATTCGATCCATTGATCAAGCGAAAGATGATGTCGGTATCGTCGAGGCCTACTCCACAGCCAGTGCTACCCTTAAAGGCGTTTTGGCCCATCCTAGCCTTGATAGGGAATACGTCGAGCGTACCACTGACGAGCTGTCTGAGGTCATGGCGAATCAAGAGGAGGTGGACGAGGCCGTACGCGTCGGAGGACAGGTCGCTATGGGTACGAGGGTTGAAGTGGACGACGACGAGGTGGCCGGAGAGCTCGAGGAGCTCATCAAAGAGGAGAAAGAGCGACAGGAAGCGGAACGTATCGCCGAACAGAAGAGAATCAAGGCAGAGGCAGAGCAGAAGACAATCAGAGACGAGGCAGAGAAAGAGAAGGCCAAGCAGGCAGAACGAGCCAAGAAAGCCGAAGCGGAAATGCAGCCACCCCCAATCACAGCCTTGCCTAGCACTCTCGAAATGGACGATATCAAGAAGAAGGAGTGGGAAGAGGTTTATGCCAAAGCGCAAGAAAGAGAGCGAGAGGAGAAAGCTAGGGCAGAGCAAGAACGGCTTCAGAAGGAGGCGAGGCGTGTTGCCGCCGAGTGAGATTGTCAACAGCTGTTGGATTCTTCATCAGTGTCAAGGCGTCGAATGAATGATGGTCCATTTTGTTGTATGTACAAACCCTCGTCTTGCGGACGAAATGATCCCATGCATGATATATTACGATACAAGGATGAAGACAAGGAACTTCAATGAATCAGCGATACGTATAACTTGGAAGACAGAATATGAAGACTAGACTCACAAATATAATTAGGACGCCAAAAATCTTGAGCATCAACCAGCGATTAGACGTGACACTCGCATAATACTTTAATAATTCCCTCTGAGCACCTGACACATTTCTACGTTGGAAAAACATAAGTTAGCGTTCCTCATCCCAAAGAAACAGTCGGTTGAACTCACGCTGCAATGTCCGTCGTATCTGCATCGATACGCTGTACTGTCTCGCGTTGCTCTGCAACCATACCGGCGAGTTGTGAAAAGATCTGTCCAAGTTCTGCTATCGTACTTTCAATAGACTCGATTGCTGTTGACCGTGACTGGATGTATGTGTCCTAAAAGTGATCAGTCTGTGGCCTTCGATTACTGGAAAGAGATGCCCGTGGACAAGGGCCAGTAATAAAAGTGGAAGAGAGAATAGAGAGAGAAGGAATGAGAACAGCGAAGGGAGAAAAAGGGTAAGATACATACCTGTTGATCAACGAGTTGCATCTGCTGATATCCGCCAATCCCCACTCCACTCTCACCTCTATCTCCATCAATGTCGAGTGCTAGGAAATCTTTAGAATCGCCATTCCCGTTCGTATCCGGGATGGCACGGGCTTTTCCTTTTCGATCAGGTGGGAAGCCGGATCCAGGACCGCCTGTTTGAGATTGAGAAAAGAGGAGTGAGTCTGAGCAACGTGATGTAAGGACAGTGGGGGCAATATTTCAGAGTTGTTGGCGAAGTGTGGATAAGTATATGGGGGAAGTGTGCATTGGTAGGAGAGGTAGAGCAAGGAGACGACATGATCAGCATCACCCTGCAACATCAAAGTTTCTCGACTCACTGCCTGCAGGAGGAGGGACGACAGCTGAAGAAGCTGTATGCATGAATTGCTCAGACCGGTCTTTCGATGCCTTCATATTCTGCGACAGCAGTCAGTCAGTGCTATCAAACTCTGGGGCACAACTGACCTGTGTTCGCAACTCGAGGACATCTTTGAAACCCATTCCCATCTCTGCAAGTCTACTTTGTAGGAGCATGACGACATTTGAGTTATGTTCCTCCACTTGGCCTTTGCCACTCCTACGACAGAATATTAGCCAGCTGAGCATGCACAAAGTCATGTGTACTCACCCTGAGGGTTTTTGGGCACGAATGAAACTCTGTAGACTTGCTATTTGGGTGTTGAGAGAGGCTATATCTTGTCGGATTATATATGTGAGCTCTGATATCTCGATGGGACGGTCGTCGAACAGTGTCTTGCGTTTGGCCACTGTTGGAGTTGGAAGACGTAAGTGTCAGAGGACATTAAGAATCGATGGTCACATATTCGAGGAAGGGGTACGACGATGACGATAGCATGTGGCAAGACAGTAGATGACCAGGCGAAGATCCGAGAAGAAGAACAGAACAGTTGTCAGCTATATGCACTCAATCTGCCGCCGCCCAGTCTCCAAACTCAAACTCACGCTGCGCAAGCTTCTGCAGCTTCATGGTAGTCCCATTGATATCCCTCGCGATCTGCCCAGCCATCCTTCCGAACTCTGATTTCTTGGCATCGGCACCACCAGCCGCTTTCCCAGGTGCCGAAGGTAAGAGTCGCTGTTTGGACTCATCTCGTTCTTTACCTTTACTTGGGAGGGCAGTGCGGGATTTGATCGAGTTGAGGGTCGAGTGAAACTCGGATGTACGGTCTTTTGGTGGCATAACGAATGGTGGAATCAAAAGAATAAAGACAGTATGTAGCGTCTGAGAGAATGGACAGTGGACAATGTTCAGTGAATATATGTAGAATGAGTATATACGTTTATCGAGTGGTGCGAATGAATACACGTCCAATAACACAGGATTGATACGGGAATTTACACGTGGCATTTTCAAACTTCAGTACAACTCATTCTCTTTCAACCTTCCTTCCTCCTCTCTTCCTCCATCATCCCTCTCAAATAGAATCCACACCATGTCCGCTCGACCAGCACAACCCGAACTGAAGAGTGAGTCGTACCGCTACAAACCTTCCGCGAGATATCAACGATGGCAGAGTCGGAGGCGGGTTTTGTATCAAGACGATGAGGAGCAACAGCTGCCTTATTATTACAGTCACTACTGCTTCCACCAACTTCTTCACCTCTTTCCTCATGTCATCTCTTAATCTGTATTCAATTCGCTAGCTCCCGACCATCTTGAGGGGCTTTCAATCACCCCTTTTGTGGTTCCCCCCTTCCATGGTCGTATGAGTCTCAATTCCTCCCTTGATGCTTCTCCTTCTGCTATGCATTGCTCTTTGGCGCCTCTTGTGAACAGTTGGCTGATCTGTGCAGAGTTCATGGATCGCCGCCTCTTCTTGAATCTCCAAGGCGGACGTTCAGTCTCAGGCGTTTTGCGGGGATTCGACATGTTTTTGAACCTCGTAGTGGACCAGGCATTTGAGGAGCTCGGTGGTGGACAGAGGAAACCTTGTGGAATGATGGTAAGCTTTCGTCCAAAATCTCCACTTCAAAGACTTCAGGATGGCTCGAAGCGGATAAAGTGCAAGGGGCTGGGACGACAAGGAGCCAAGGCGGAATCCAACGATAGCGAGATCTGAAGAACAAACAGAGCTAATATGTCAGGTCATTCGAGGAAACTCGGTCTCGTCAATGGAGCTGTTAGATAGTATGAGAGTCTAGCATTTATGATGGAGGGGGCGGGTGAAGGTGCGGGGTCAGGGCCAGGGTGAACAAGTGGAATCGCCCATCGAAGCGAGGGCATGCTGGAGCAATGTCGACAGTAGAAAACAAGTGGACGCATCGATGGCACGTCAAACGCGTTGTCGAATTCGTATATCAAGCGTATGGAACTCGTATACCCTGGGCGAAACTAACAATCTACATTCTGAGCTAACTTACGAGACTGCTTGTTGAATCCGAGACATTGAGATACCACTGTTCCTATTCAGATTCTGATATCGTCTTTCTTTCTCGAGTATTTCACACTGATCATCTAGCCGTGTGCTCGAGTACATCTTTTTTTCGCCGTCCAGATTAGTTTGTCCTCCGCGCTAATAGCCCCGCCAACAACCCAACAATCAAGATCAACATAATCCCCGCTCCAACTCCGACGGCCACTCCCCAGCGTTTCTTCGCATTCACGCTCCACTGCCCTGTCGTGATATAACTGACAACACTGCGTCGCTTCCTCCAATCAGGACTATGATGGCCGATATGCGGTGATTGTGCCTGTGGCACTCTCGGTTGGGCCTTTTCAAGGTCGACATATGGCTCATGATTCGGACCGGCAGGAGTAAGGAAATGGAAGGCAGTTGTGCCTCTGACATGAAAGACAGTTGTACGGCGCAATCGACCGAATGCCGCAATTATTGGAGTATCTTTTGGAGGCAACGGCGGAGGTGATGGGGACCTTGAAGGAATCTCAGATAATGTCACTACACCACCTCTACCTGTACTGTCGTCTATTGACATGCGGTCTACCAGAGTCTCCGCCGGAAACAGATTTGGATCGTCCTCGTCGTCATCAGCGCCTTCATGATCGGAAAGAATTTCTGTGAAGGCGTCTTCTCGTGAATGAGTACGGCGTATACGGCGAGAGAGTCGTTGCCGTAAAGAGTAGGAAGTGCGAGAAGAGTGACTGGGTGTCAATGAGGATTTGGGTGCGCGCTGGGCCGAAGTGGTAGCTGAAATCGAAGTGTGTTTGGAGGATAGTGTATGATGGCGATGAATCGAGGCTGAGTTGAATGATAGGTGAGTTCGAACGGAACTTTCTGATATCTACGATAGAGAAATCAGTTCTGCTTATCAATACCAACCCACTAGTACTCACTCGTTTACCAGCACGTAAGAGCCTCTCTAAGACTGCCGCTCGTCCAATCAAGCCTCTCAAATCCATCTCGAAATCCCCATGGTCACCGACCAGAGGGTTCGTTTCTATGTCCCATCGGCTCAAATCCAAGCGCTGATAGTTGGTCAGAGTTGACGCGCGTTTCGATCGACGCGACTTGAATCTCGAACTTGACCTGGATCTGTTGGATCGCGTCGAGCTCTTCCTTGATCCTGGTGCAGACAAGGATACTGATTCTGAAGACATCTCAAACTCCATTTCGGCCATACCGGACCAAGCACTTTTGATTGATCGTGTGTCATTCGTAGTCGATTCTTGGTTTTCTCCGATTGCTGTTCGAGGAGGGTCGAAGAATAGTTGCGAAGGAGAGAACGAGGCAGAACCTCCCGTTATAAGGCTATCTTGGGTAGATGGTGGTGATGGGTTTTGTTGAGTATTAGCTAGGGTCGAGAAAGTGTTTCGGCGTGATTGATGCTCGACGTCGAGTAGTGTAGGGTCTGAAGCGAGGAAAGAGTATCTCGGAGTCGGTTGGGAAGAAGACAGCGAGTCACTCGCTGACTGAGGGAACAGTGGCGATAGGGGTTCTCTCGGTGGTGAAGCAGCCCAGGGTAATCTAGCTAGAACGGCTTCCAATTGACCGGCGCTCCTGATCTCCTCGGGCCCTAGATTCCCCCGTGTCAGATCGCGTTCTCCTCCGTCATAAACATCTTGATGGTGTGGTCCGAAAGTTGGATGTGGAGAAGCACGAAAGAGGGATGAAAGGCTTGGCTCGGCTTCATACATATTGCGGGATGATGCGCTCGCTCGACGAGCGTGGTATGCTGTTTGTGGAATAGCAGGAGGGGAGGAAGAGGAGTAGGTCGAGGAGGTACGTGCTGAGTCGGTTGAGCGGGAAGAGTGAGATTCACCCATAGCCGCTTCAAGAGGAAGATGCTGACTGATCGGAGTAATCGCTCGTGGCGTGGTGAGAGATTCGACACTCGAAGTAGGGCGCACAATGCTGGGAGGTGGTCGAGCTAAGAAAGCCGGTGTGTCAGGGGATGAAGTTCCATCCGTGTACCCTGAAGTCGACACATGTCTATGGTCGTGAATCACGCTCGACCGCGGGTCAGGCTGCTGCATGGTGAGTGTTTTCTGCTGGGAACTTGTATACCGTAATGAATAGGTCTTTGGAGGTGTGTTGATGTTGTCGGCAAACGAAAACAGAACGTGCAGGAGATCAATGCGTTACAGCAGACTACAAGGCACTGACATCAACACGTCAAGCGCTCGGGGCTTGTTGACACCATACTATGCGTGTAGTAGCAGAATGCCCGTGTTATGATACTTGATGGATGCTGCTTGAATGCTTGGTAAGTGATGGGAAATGTAGACGAGATTGTCGTACGGCAGAAATAGCAAGAGTCAATTTTTGATGGATTGAGACGCGTGAAACGTCAGGGTAAGCTGGTGGCAGCTAGGGTGAAGACGTTTCAGAACTTTGTCACGGACCCCCTACGAGTATGTACAGTGACCAACCAGTATAGCTGCATAAGAGTTTTTTTTGAATTCAGCCACGCAACTATAACGATCATACGTCCAGGTCTGTCTATCTAAGTGAGAGGAACCTAATGAGTCTGGATGCATGGTTCTGAAGTCACATGTGGGAATTACTAGGAGTTTACGGTCCAGGGCTGTCTGATGCCGAAAGGCATGATGCCGGCAAGAAGGAATCCCTTGATGATGCTGATGTGGATTTTCATAGAATGAATTCGCCATGCGGCCGAAATAGGAATCAACGGCTCGATTGCCTTATGATGTGCTTTGGAGTATTGACGATGATGTATACAAATCCACAGTAACTATAACCTTCTGCTGACAGGCTTCCCTCTGTATCTTTATGCTTATCCTTTGGCGAGTTAATTCCGGAGAGAGCATCTTGCTCGCTGATATCGTTGATGCTACTTCTGGAGTATATTATGGCTTGTTTGTAATTATATGACCTTGAAGTGAAGATGACGATACAGTCCTTTAATTGAAACTATTGATCGTCCGTGACCAGCGGACAGGGAGAAGCAACAGGGAGATATATACATAGCGTGAGCGATTCTTTACAGTAGTTGGTCCGAGACTTGAGAAATCACGCTAGGCAGAACAATGTCTTCCTTATACACAATGCAGATTCACAGTATACACAATCCAAATTCACTGTATACTCGATTGAAATTCACTGTCTTACACTCTTTCAAGTACAATAGGATCGCATTCACTGTTGATAGGGAAATAGACGAGCAAACTCGCTTGGCGCCTCAGTCATCGTATCTTGGGTTGCTGGAAGATTGTTGCTTGAGTAATAGTCAGGGTTCATGCTAGCCGCGCTGAAATAGAGTCCTGGTGGGGAGTGAGACGGACGTTCTCCCCTGATGTTGCTGGTGTTCGAAAGAGGCGGTTCTTGTGATTGAAGCCCAAGGTTTGCCACTGGATATCGCCATTCCGCTATCCCTGGAGGCCCTGATTCAGATGGCTCCCCAGGCCAGTGATCAGCACTGTACCCAGTAGGATATGACGTGGATGGTAGGTTGAGAGGAGATGTCGATCTCGAGGGGACGTGGTCTAAGGGAAGTGGACGATGAGACGGTTGCGGTTGATCTGACCTGCCGAGATCTAGGGTATTGTCACCGTTGTAAGAGTGACCTTGTCGATGGGGACTAAGATAATGCGCCATACTGTCCTGATCCATGCTGCTTGAATATTGGCGGTTCAAGTCAGAACCGGTCATGTTTGACGGTAGTTGGGGCACTGAAAGATGTTGCCAATCGTTCGAGTCTGATCCCGATGTTTGAGGGTTTGAGTGATGTCGCCCTTGTCGCTGATCTGGCGTAGGTCCGGAAGATCCAGCACCTGACCAGTCGTCGGAGACAAAGGATGGTCGTTCAGGACCTTGATCACCTATTTGAAAAGTAGTATACAAATGGGGGGTCTCTTCGGATCGAGCAGAGGAATGATCACCAGCTATACTCTGAAATGTGGTGTATGATGGGCCACCAGATGAACTGCAAATTGGACTTTCTTCCTCGCCATTCCTGGGTTTCCTGGGTATGGTGTAATGATTGGCCTTCACTGGGCGGGCTGTGGAACTACGGCGAGGGGGTGCAAGGCTACCACTACGGCCACGGCCAGATGACCCATTGTCCCCTCCCCTGGCCGGGTCCGCCCCGACTTTGCGGTTCCGCTTCCTCGTTCCTCTGCCTCTGCTTGCCAACGGTAGTGCTTGGGGGACGCTTGATAAATCTTGCTGACCGTCGTTGCTCTCATCATTTGAATCTACACCGGTGGCTTTGGGAATATTATCCGCCTCCCAATCTTCCAAACTACTTTGCAGTAGGCTCACAATTCTCCCACTATTCATCACGGGTGTCAGTATGTCCTTTATGAACGTATCCGAGCTCCCCACTCTGACAGTTGTCCCACTATTCATCCCGGGTGTCAGTATGTCCCTTAGGCACGTATCCAAGCTCTTCACTTTGTCTTTCCGCCAAGTATCGTTGTCACTTGCTAAATAGATATGTGTTCCGCAGCCATACTTCGCTTGAAGGATTTCTGGAGAAGCCAGTCAGAGTCCTGTCCTCCACGTAATAGATAGAAAATCAACTCACGTTCCTTCTGTCCTTCAGTCAACGGGCCAGAGAATAAATTAGAGACAGACATGAGGCTCATTATATTGGTGTTTCTAATGGTAGCTCCGCGGCCCGTGGTACACCTATTTTGTAATTTAGCCTGCAATGCCAACCTCACGTTTCGAATTTGGTCTCTGTATTTCCTGTCTTTCATCACGACTCCTGTTTTGCGTAGTTGAGAGAGTACCTGATCAGTTCTCTTTCTGAACGCCTCAGTGAGTTCCGTACGCGCGTCAACACCGTGCCCCGTAGCTTGGTCGCTCAAGAACTGCAATTGGGCTAGATTCCTGTGAGCCGTCTCACGGATGAAGTCCTCAGCCTTTTGAAGTGCTTGTTCTTGTTCTAAGGCTTCAGTATCCATGATTTGCTGAATGTGTTCTGGATCTGTGCAGTAAAGTGCTGTAACCTCAATTGTGATCGGGAGTGAAGTATTGTGAAGCCTTGTGTAGTGAGGCGTTGTGAGGTGCTGTGAGGTGTTGTGAGGTGTTGTGAGGTGCTGTGAGTGCTGTGAGGTGTAGTGAGGTGCTGTGAGGTGTTGCGAGGTGCTGTGAGGTGTTGTGAGGTGCTGTGAGGTGTTGTGAAGCTGAATGCACGAATTGCGATCTACTGACTTTGGGGGTCGAATTACGCAGTATATATAGCTACTCGGGCATGGTCAAACTCTGCAGCCCTTCACGGATGCACCTTTGAAAGACACTGCTTTGCTTGTGTCGCACCTTTGTCCTCGGTTGGGTGGATTAGTCAGGATTGACACGCTCCCTTGAGCACCACTAGGAAGGCCTCCTGTTGGCTAAATATAGAGTTCGTATCTGTAAGGAAGTGCATGACGCCATGGGAATGGCATTACAAATCCATGCGAGTAAATGACCACAGTATAAGATGCATTGGTCAGAGGCACGCAACCATAACAATCATACCTACAGGGCTGCTTGTCTAGGTGAGAGAAAACCAGCGAGTTTTTGTAAACTCATGTCAGGGGCTGCCTGATACCCAAGGTGTGAGATGCGGGAATCCCGCGGTGATGCTGATGACAAATATCGTTTCCTTTCTATAGCTTTGGAGATCAGAGTCGCATTCCAAGTCGACCGGCATATGATTCAACTGAGTGATCGTTTGATGTATCATGGGAAAGAGGCTAAACCCTTAGACATATGTATGTATACCGTTCAACCCTTGATTGGTCTGCTCGGCGAATGATGTCTCTAGTCTTAGGGATTAGATATCCGCTCGTGTAGAACATGACAATGCTTTTGAAGTGCTTTTATCTTATTTAGCTTGTATCACATTATGGCCTGATCTGGAGATAACGATAAAACGTCATTTCGGACTCAGAACGGCAGTATTCCGTCAGGCGGCGTTGATTTTCATCAAGGGTTTAATTGGTCTGATGCAAGCCAGGTAGACACGTAGACTCACACATCGTTCCTCTAGATGACAGAACTTAAACGAGTGCGTCCAATCCAGGACGACATTTTAGACTGTGAATAGTACCAAGTAGGGTGATATCAGGACGGCGACTGGGGAGCAGGACTGCCTCTGGACGAGACCGAGAATGGGGGAACTAGAGTAATAACTAAAGTCCAAAAGATACATTCTCTGGGGAACTCGTAGTTTAAAGTGTAGTCTTTGTATATCTCGTACTCTTCTCTTAACTTCAGGGAAGTTAAGATGCTACTAACTGTATTGGCTCTAGCGGGTCACTTTCCCGAGAGACCTTCTGATACGTACAAACGATTGGTGACCGTAGTATCAGCTTGAAATGGTTGTTAGGCAATTCAAACTCGGCATCAGAGTGGACAGTGCGCTGCATGTATTTTCCCTGTACCGTACAAATGCATATTGACAGCTTCAGGTACCAAATGCTCACAACACCCCTGGCAAGTCTCCAAACAGTAATCCAGTAAGTTCATCATCCGAAAGCGATCTGGTGCTGTTGCTAGAAGAGGATTGTGGTTGCAGATTAGATGTAGTTGAATTTGGACCTATGAGGCTACTGGAGTCCAAGATAGGCGGGTTGGGTGGTTGAAAATGGGAATCAAGACCAGAGTGTGTCCATGATGGGCTGACTGCCTGAGACATTGTTGGGGATGGGCCAAGAAATGAATGGTTGACTCCTTGCTCAGATGGATAAGGAATGGAGGATGACGTAGCGTCAGAAGTCTGTGCGAAGTGCTGTGGGTGCTGTGTATGATGTGCTGGCGGTAGTCGATAAGCCGGTCCATCGGCATTGGAGTTGCTCTCGTCACTGAAAAGGTCCAATAGGCGATATGAACTTGACACAGACGTCTGATACATGCTGCCACCTTGTCCCTCTGAGGTTTGCGGCGAGATAGTTGGTAGAGATTCTGTTCCCGGATACACTGGCCATGCTTGGCGGTAACGGTTGATCTGACAGACTACGCCTGAACTCTGGCTCCACTTCCAGGCCTTGGTGACAGCTGACATTTTCCGCATGAGGGGATTCTCGAGGCGATCCTCGATCAAGGCTCCGTGCCGGGTGATTGGAATATTGGCCCATTTGACTGGGATCGGGCTGCCAAAGAGATGCAAACGTCGGTGAAGCCACGTGCCATGTGCGGTATGGCAACTTCCTCCTCTGGCGCCTAAGTTTGGGTAAATTTGTATTACCTGCTCCAGTGCCGCTTCTCATAGACGGTTCTCCTTGAAGGGTCCCAGATGATGATGGCCCACCCTCAGCCCTCCCATCACCTTGCCTCGCATTTGAAGCTTTACGGGTAATTTTGTATAGTATGGGGTGCACCCAATTTTTCAGAATGCGCTGAGTTTGTTGCTCCTTGGTATCTTCATCCATCCAGGGTACTATCTCCATTTTTAAGTATTTGGCAAAACTCTCCATCTTCTCCTTTCGTTCTGTATGGGCCTCTTCTTTCAGGTAGACCTTTACTGCGGTCTGATCCATAAGATCTTGTGTTCCTGCAAGAGCCATTTAGTGGCATGTCCTTCACATATTCAATTCAGTGTATACTCACGTTCTCTGTGCGATCTATCCATTTCACCAAAAACATCTGAGAAAGAGTCCATGGTAGCTTGATTGACCTTATTTACAGTCAGTGTATTCAACCTGGCTCTTTGAAAGGTTGTGCCGTAGGTCAGCTTTATTTTCGACCAGCCACCACTTAGATCGCTAAGTTGCTGATTCAGTTCCGAAGTGAGGTCTTCGTTGCATTTAGTACGCAGGGAATTATCTGTGATCTGAGCTCTGTCAAGCGTGAACTCCATGAGCGCTCTGTTCTTGGCATAATAAAATTGGATGTGTTTGAGAGCAGTCGGATCATCTGGGGAATGGAAATCCATGATATGCTGATAGAAGAAGCTGATAGGAGTTGAGTATTAGAGTACTGTGGAAGGTTAGGATTAAATTGTAAAGAGGATCGGAGCAAAGGGTCTCGCGAAGGTAATTGGAATGCAGTGGTGTGAAGCTGGTTGAGAGTGACCACCACTGTAGGGAAGCTGGTCGCAAATAAGGAGCGGGTGTTTGTTCAGCCGAATTGGAATGGATGCCTGTGTCGAGGATTGGAGTAGAGTGTTGTTAAGCAGATATGAGCAGGGCACTATGAAGCTGGTGGTGATTGCGACTGAAGCGGTGTGAAGCAGTGCAATGTAGTGTTGTGGAGCTGATTGGAAGCAAGGGTGATTGAAAGTCGCTTACGCTGGGGGTTGTTCGGTTCAGCATGTATTTATAGCTACTCGGTCATTGCCACTCAGTATGCTCCACCCATGGACGGGCCTTCCTTTATGACCCGGACGCTCTGTAGGATTTGCAAAGTTCTGGCCACATCGACATGTAACAAACCGGCCATGCTTGCTTTGCACCTTTGTTCTCGATTTTGGCGATTAATCAGGATTATCATGCTTCCTTGGTCACTAATTGGAAGGCTTCACTACCTAGCTAAAAATAGAGAGCTCAGCAATAAGGAAGTGCATGATGTCATGGGAATGGCATCACTAGCCCATGCGAGTAGATGACTCGAGAGGCATTGGTCAGAGCGTTGGTCATTTAGCCACGAGGTATCTTCTGAGGGCTCCTTCTATTAGTCAACAGTTCATCATACGAGTCATGGCACCGGTTCATCCAGAACTTAGGCTATCAAGCTGAACAATACAATTTGTATATTTGTTGCATCCAATGCATATTCACAGTCCCTCACTCCTCGAGTACAATAGGGTCACCTGGGCTGATGATTTGCCCACCAAGCAAGCTCTTCATTTGTCCCTCCCTCTGCGAGGTTATCAGAATTTTTGGCACCGCGGATAGTGCCCGGAGACGTGTAGGATGTGCTAGAGAAAGATTGTGATTGTAGACTGGAAGCCGGGGTCGGATTTGGACTCATGAGGCTACCGGTGCTCGAAACCTGATGGTGGAATGGTGGAATCTGGTGACTACGGTCATAGGATGTTGATGGGTAGGATCTCTGAGACACTGTTCGTGATGGGCTAACAAATGATTCGTGATGTCATTGCTAAGGAAGGGATGGCAAGGTGGATGATGAATGATGAGGGTATGCCCCTGTCTGTGGGCGAAATGTGTTTTGTGGATGTCGCAGTTGATGAGGTGGCCCATGTGGCTGACCGAGATTGAGTGGTGACTGGGAATGATGTGGTGTAAAGCTGTGTGGAATGGGGGAAAGCTGGTTGGAAGTGAGGATGATTGCAAACTGCACACTCTGGGGGACGGTCGGTGCAGTATTTATAGCTACTCGGGCATTGCCACCCAACGCACTCCGCCATGGACGTTCCTTTATGAACGAGTCGCTATGTAAAATTTGTGATGTTCCGGCCGTATCGACAAGTAACGAACCGGCGAGACTTCCGTCGCACCTTTGTTTTCGATTTTGTGGATTAGTCAGGATTACCATGCTCCTTTGAGGACCACCTGGAAGGCTACCTTACTGGTTAGAAATAGAGCTGACAGCTATAAGGAAGTGCATGACGACATGGGAGTTATGTTATAAATGCATGAGAACCGGCGAATGCAGGTTGAATCAGCACTATGTCCTACCTCGGTCAGACGGCTCCGTGCGTCCAAGATCCGGGCGGTATCAAACCACCTTTCAACGTTGTCTTCGCTCCAACTCTCTGACACTGATGGTGTGGAGCTGTCTTATAAAGGTTTCCTATTTTGGTGGCTATGAGGAAGGGGAACACCCTACGCCAGTGTCGTCCGAGACGAGTCATGGGGAGTTGTTCATGTAACACTAAATGCACCAAAAGGTAGGACGGGCAGATGCAAGTGAGTGTACGCATTGCAGTATCACATTAAAAGCGACGCATCAATGATTGTGTTCTACATGAATTTCTTCTCACACTTGTTTCTAATCGCTCAGGTAACTTCTAGTGGGCTATAAGAGACTTGGAGGTAGCGCTGGAATATGTGGCGGTGTGTTATGAATGCTTGGGGTTCGCGGTGAATTAGGAATGCTTGGGGTAGGTTCGAAATTCACTCATCCCTCGAGGATTGCTCAATCACGGATAAAGATTACTGAACCTTAGCGTGCTTGAGTGATTTCACGCTCACTGACGGTGAATCTCGTATTATCGATATTGTTCTAGACTTTGCATCGGACAGATTGTTATCGGTTTGGCACCTTGAATCAGTGGCTCCACCCTACACAGTATGGTGTCATGGCTCGTGAAGTGATGTAATGGTCTATCAGATAGCATCAAAACCCTAAAGGAGAGAAACAGAGAAGGAGAGAAGGAGAGCAGGAGAGAAAGAGAGAAAAAGAGAAAGAGGAAAGAAGAACATGAGCGAGGCGTGATGGGTACCGCGGCCAGGTCCGTGCGAATTTCAACCGGGCAACCCAGCAAACTCGGTGGATGACAGCCGGAGGTTCATCGACTAATTGCTCTGATATGTAAAGTATTCATACTATCGAAAGTACCCTGGGACATGGCAAGTCTTTCTATATGAAATCGTGCCCAGGGATTGTTCGCTGGATACATGCAGCGGCTACCGTCCCTCCCTCTTTCTCGAATTCCCCGAGACACGGTGAAACGAAGGGAGCAGTAAGGTACGACTAATGGATCGGACAAGAGGGTGTAACATTCTTATCCGTATACTACAGTAAGGATTGTGCATTGCAGGGCTCATAGATGTCTCACTGACAAAGTAGTGATCGGGTATACGAATGGATCACGGCATGTCGGATGACAGGATCTCTTTAATTCCATCCTGGCCGAAACGGAGTATCACACATCACGCGTTGTGATGAACTCGTCCTAATCAACAGCAGATCCCCCTGGGCACTACCATCTGAGGCTCCGCACACGTTCTCGTCAATTTCCTTCTGACACTAAGTCCCCCTTAGCCTGACGAGCTCACGGTCTGTCATGCCCTCGATCAGCAGACGATCTCAGCCCCTGAAGAGCCGCTGTAGTTATACATGACTGAATACGGTGTGCCCAATCTACAAAATCATATTTGAGAGTCTTTAAACCGACTATTCCATAGCGAAATGGCTCCTCTTCATTTCATCTTCTTAATCCTTCAGAGCTTCTCTTACATGAGGGCCAGGCCATTATTGCTTTCCAGTGCCCAGACTTCCGTGTGAGGACACACGTTGTAGGGAGGCTCAGAGACATGATCAGCAGGCGCTTTCAAATCCGTCAACATCGCCTACAGTCTGTAGCCAGCAGCCGTAGGTTGGCACGTGGGCACGGAAAGGCGACGCCTGAGTAATGATCAACACATATTGGTAGCGGAGGGGACGGTCAGAGAATCAGGTATATCCAAGACGCCTGAAGGTTACGGCTGCTGCAGGTATGCACAGGATACATCTATTGATCTTGAAATATAATAATAAACAAAATGAAAACAGAAGAAGTAGCAAATGAAGAGTAAAACGACTCTGACAGAATTAGGGCAAATTATAAGAACAAATCAGACAGAAGTAGAGACAATGTAAGACACATCAGATGGAAGGAGAAAGAACAGTGAAATGAATCAGACTGAGCAGTCAAAATGCCGTGTCTCCCTACCACAGCGAGTGAGGAGATAAGAACTGGAAGGTGGGTCAAGGACCGGGGTCGCCCTACAGGGATGCGGATTGTGAGCTCCAAAAGCATATCATCCACTCCCACCTCTTGTTTGATAAGAAGACGAAGGTTCCTGACGTTGGGGCGATGGCGAAGCGAAAACAAGGGGAGAGTAACAGTCTCCCTGAGATGAATGCCGATTGTATTTAGAAGAAGATAAGGAAGGGGCAGTGTAAGGTGAATATTGCTGATGATCATAAGAGCCGGTGTTTGCTGAATGTGGATAGCTGAGCTGTGATGGGGAGTAGGACCGTTCGCTAGGTTGATTAGGTGAGTATCGGATCTGAGATAGAGTAAGGTCATCATGATTTTGTGAGCTTCCGGGTTGGTACCAACCCTGCTGGCGACTTGGAGAGGGGCATGTAGGGTACCGGTACGCTGAGTGTGTCCGGGACGGATGGATCGGTGGCAGATCAACGTTTCTAGATTCTTCGATCAGTGGCAGACCAAGACTTTGAAAATCTTTATCCAATCCAAGGCTTTTCAGCGAAGGTAGTTTGCCGGTAAGCGCGTAGATTGACGACAAACCGTGGCGGCCCTGAAGAGAATCCGCAAGATCTTCGCCCCCAAGACTTTGAGGAGGATGCGGGTGCTGATCCTGAACTTCACTCAAGAGAACGCGCTGACGATCCTGTTGCTGAAGGATTTTGGCATGATAACCCGATGAAGGGCAGATGGAGGACGTTGGCGAACCGACGCGACTGCCTGGAGCAGAAGGATAGCCTTCAGAGCGTGAGGTCCTAGCAACACTGGTTGTTTGGCAGGAGCGAAAATAGATAAGTGATAATGGGGGAAGTCCAGGAGTATCGTGCTGGCGTAAAGTGGTGAGTGTGAGTGTGAGTGTGAGTGTGAGTGTGAGTGTGAGTGTGAGTGTGAGTTGTGAGTGTGAGTGTGAGTGTGAGTGTGAGTGTGAGTGTGAGTGTGAGTGTGAGTTGTGAGACTGGAAAGAAATGGAAGTGGATGAGTGATGTTGCAAAATATTGGGCTTCAAAGACGCCCTATATACCCCACAAGAGCTTCAGTGTCTTCCATTGGACCATGAAATGGATACTAGGCTTTGCCAACGGTCGCACAATCTCACAACCCTCTTGCTACGTCCCTTCCTTCTACATCACGCCATGATCCCTGCCTGAGAATTGGTTAAACGCCTGCTCGGAGTCTGTCTTGTAACCTGTTGTTATGATGCTCCTTGTATCTGAAGGAGGTCGAAGCCCAAGCATGACCGTACCCCCGAGATCTATATCTCAACGGCTTAGTCAGTATTCTCACACTCCACGCAAACCACCGTTGAAAGGATGTGCTATGACGGAATGGCGAATAGAAGAGAAACCCATTCTTGCAAGACGTCAGAAGGTCGCAGCTGCGAGTAAGTACAGGATACATCTATTGCTCTCATATGACTACAGAGTGGAACGACGACAGTGACGTATAAGAAGTAAACCGACTCAGGCAAGTAGAGAAAAAACTAACAGAAATTAGAAAAGAAGAAAGTAAAATGCAAAGAGAAAATAAGACAGAAGGGAACAAAAAGCAAAGCGGCAGGTTGAGCAGTCAGGACGCGCTGTATGAACGACTGTTGTTGTCAAAATCGGACGTAGTGTGCAGGTCGCTGCCCGAGCCTGAGGTCGTGTTGTAGAATTGGGATGTGCTTCCAGCGGGGTAACCGGGATGCTGAATGGAGGTTTGAATTGGGGAGGTGCTCAAGACTGAGCTTCGACCGAGGCCAGAAGTTTGAGACTGTTGTGATAGATAGCCATGATTGTACGAGTGGCCTTGATCACCAGGTCTTGGACCAGGTCTTGGCGCCAGTCCGTGGAAAACTCCAGGAACATCTGCAAACACACGATGGATCGATGGCAGGGAGACGCCTGAAGTTGATCCTGGTCCTTTGATGGATCCATCGTGACGGGGGTTTTGAACATATGAGTACTGAGTGCTGTGAGTGCTCTGATGACTTGCGGGGTGAGAAGAAGGTCCAGCGAGGTACGAGACTGTGTCCCCTATCCGCCTTCCGGATCCATCGACTCGGGCTGTCTGATCACTTGCGTGGCGAGAATGGTACGAAAAGCTCTTGGAAGACGGTGAATGCATGAGATTCTGTGCAACGTGCCGGCCCTGACCATGGCCATACGTGTCATTCGTTGCCCAAGGCCCGTGACTTTGACTAATGGCACTCGAGGGAGTCTCTACGGCGGTCAAATCGACAGTGTGGCTGACTTCGACAGTACCACCAGGCTGGGGATGAGATTTACCACGCACTACTCGCCGCCCGTTTGCCACCTCTCGCCGCCCGTTTGCCACCTGTTTTGATAGGCGGTATAAGAGAGCCTGATACGCTTGTGTGGGACTTGCGCTTGGACTCTCGTCTAACCATTTCAATGACTCCTTCTCGTATTGGCCAGCGTACTGACTGGCTGTAGCAGTATCCAGACCCGCATCGCTAAGCGTCCTTATGATCGTTTGCCTGCCCTCGGGAATTTGTGCAAGGACAGATTCCTTCACGTTCGCACCTTGCCCCCAACGCGTTCTTGAGGGCTTGATTGTTTTTGACGGTTCCATGATATGAAGGACTGCTTGCTTTGTGCTGTACTGACGGAGAGTAGTAGAGATAGCTGAGTTGGGAGTCGAGTATGGTGAAGTTGGTTGGAAGGGGAGTGACAATCAGGTTTGGATGAAGGCTTATATACCTGTCAGAGCAGTCCTTTCGATTACCAGTCTCTACTCACGGTCATACGATCATCCTTGCTACTACGTCACTGCCCTCCATATCTGGGCATGATCCTGCCTGAGAATTTGTCAAAGTTCATCTTGTAACATGTTGCTCCTTTGCAATTTGAGGAGACAGAAGCCCAAGCATGGCCGTACGCCCGTACATCTCGACAGCTTAGTCAGTATGCCCACACTCCCTTATCAGTCGACTTCACGCAACACAATCGTTTCAATGGATGTGTATGACGCAATGGGAAGTGCATGACAAATCCATGAGAGCAGCAGAATAGAGGGCATACTGACATGGAGAGTGAACTTCGAACGCATTCTCACTGAACGTCATATCCTCGGCGTCTCACACGCTCAAAACGTCTCATCTCCCTTCTCAAGTCGGACTGCCGGCCGGATCTTGACCAATGACAAATCAGTCTTGTGTCCAACGAGCGTCCGAATATCTTGAATTTTGTACCTATCGCATTTCATCAGCAGGCTTGTCGGATGTGATGGAGATAACCCACTTGATCATAGTAGGCCGCTCGAGACTCATGCCCCATCCAAGCACTCGCACACCTTTCGGAAGCCCCATGGGTTCAAGCATTTCAGGTCGGAACATCCCAGACTGCCGGAAAGTCAGCAACGAAATGATAGAGGAGCGGAGATTGAACTGGCATTTGCAATCTCAATCCACTTTTTCAAACCCTCATGCCATGCAAAGACTTCCATACTGGGCTACGATGATGAGCTGCTTTCCTAGATGGATGTGTTCGTCGTACCTCTGTATAGGGATTGTAAGCCGGTTTGAATCGTAATTTGTGGTTTCCTGTACGAGCGTAAAACTCTTGCATGAATGCTAAGCAGTGGTCAGCCGGCTTCACTGATGTATCTATGTGCCTTACCCATAAGATGACCCAAGGTAATGTCGTAATCAGCCACGACGCCCTCAACCTGATGGAACTCTGCGAGATGTGTTGCGTCTGTTGCCTCGTTTCTAAGGATGACGCATATCAGCATGTGAAGCCATTTTGATAGCTCAATGGCTCACCTGAATACTCGGTCAATGGAGAACAGCTTCGCTGGCTTAAATCCACCAGGTTGATTGGCGATTTGGTACAACATATCTGTCGACGTGGCTGTTGTATGTGTTCGCAGAAGCAGTCTCTCTGACTCTTCTTTCGAGAACGGAGCACGATAACCAATAGAGCCGTATCCGCCTTCTTCGTGCACTTTTCTGATGCGCTCGTAGTATGCTGATTCTGGTTGGAGGGATTTGACGGGCTCTGAATGGTAAATCAGCACGGCATGGTAGATTGCATTGAGACGAGCGTTGCTAACCTTTGACATAGAAGGTATCTTGAACTTCTCGTGCAGGATGTTGTTGAGGTACAAACATGGCGTCAAAGTTCCAGAAGGCAGACTCGACGAATCGATTGGTAGGCATTTCGGTGAAGCTGTTGTCGGTGAGCGCATTGGCAAGCTAGTCAGGGAGATACTTACCCCATGTCGAAGAAAATCTGCCGGAATTCTTCTCGGACCTTGAGCAGTGGATGTAGCGCGCCGTGTTCAGTGGGTTGTCCTGCTGCAGCGAAGTTGTACTGCTTGAAAGATGCGTCTTTCCATGCTCCACTACAGGCTCCATCAGCATCGATAATTTGTGAGATCAATAGAGATGAAGGACACAGAGAGGGATGTTCTAGTGTACTCACGATTGCAGCATCTCGACTGTCAAGTCTGTTTCCAATTGTTTGACCTCCAAGGCAAACTGGGGACCCTTCGAAATCGAATAATGAATATGTTTTCTGATATTTTAGCTAGGCAACATTCGGTATTCACCTTGGTTGAATGAGTTTCCGTTTCTGCAACTCCTTCAATACAGCCTCTGCTGCGGGGTAATCTCCTTTCTCCAGGACGATTCTCAACTGCTCAGCCGTCTCGTCAGAAGGCGCTTCGACCTACTCCGATTGTCAGTTGTCTTGTAACCCTCGGGCAATGGAGAGCGAAAGATAACTGACAGCTCTAACAAAACCGCTGCCTTCTTTTGCGATCCACTTGTTCTTGAACGCGCGCATTTGCCCAATCTTGGTAGTTTCGTCTCCCAAGAGTTTCTGCGACCCATCAGCACGGTTTCCTTGAGCTTTATGAATGGAACCAATAGTCAAGAGATCCTGAGGTGCTATGATGGGGCATATCCCTTAGGCCCGGGCACCTGTGCCCAGCAAGCCTTGCCTTGGTATATCCACATCTACTTATCATCCTCCTTCGCGCTTGCCCTTTTGTTTATTCCACCCTGATATGTTCCCACCTCAAGACGCGGTAGTTTGCAAGGCCATTCAAGAGCCATCCCTCCACACAATGTACGCCAATGCTAGCTTGACCCTCGTTAAAACACTCCTCCCGTATGTCCACATGCTAATATCCATTCCCACTCGATCCCTCTCCAGCTGACCCCCACGCCATTTTTCCATCAAGGGAAGCCATTTCCTTTCAGACTTCACTCTTCACCTGGCCCACATCTCGTTCTCGCTTTCTGAAGAACAACGGACACATTTCGCCATCGGAAAAACCCCCACATTGTTGATCAGAGACACTAACCTTCAAATCTGGCACCCCAATTGCTTCACCTTGACCTTTGACCGGTAAAACTTTCCATACTCTGATCTCATGACTTCCTTCTCTCACGATTTCTTCTCCTTCAGAGGTAAGTACGTAGCTCGTTGTTGTTATTTGATCATATATCACCATCTATATGTTCCACTCCTATATCAGCTTGTATCTCAGCAATACAATAAAAAAAAAAGAGGAGAAGCATTGCATTGTGAGAATATTCACGATATGGGTAACGGGAGAAGAATCATGGAAACTTTTGAGAACAGGCATGAAGGACTATGATGGTGGGGATAAGAACAAATAAACAATTAGGGATGAAGAACTATGATGGTGGGGATAAGGACAAATAAACAATTAGGTCCATTCAAAGAGATTAACTGGAATGAAATATCGGATGTAATGTAAAGTCGAACTAACGGAGAGAAAGAGAAAAGGAGACAAGGAGAAAAGGAGAGAAGTGAATAGACGACAAACCTCTTTAGAGACGAGTGAATCCAAAGCAGATCGAATCCCAAGTTGAGCATCAGGCGATGAGAGAGATACATCGCCATATCTCAATATCCTCGTATCGGGTATTGTAGAGGTGGAGGATTGATCTAATGTTGAGAGGATTAATGATTGCAGCTGTTCTGTTGATGGTAATTGAGACATTTTGTATTCAAAGGAGTCGATTTCTCCCTAGTCCCAGGCTTTATATAGCAGCTATTGAAGCTCTAGAGGGAGAGCAAAGCCGGTACCTTGTCTATCAAAGGCAATGAAATGAAAGTCTCGAAGATAGCACTGTTCGTTGGATGAAACCAACTTTTGAGTCGACAGCTTCAAGGTTTAGGCACATCTTGAATTCGATAGGCGCGTATAACATCACTATTCCTATCGTGCGCCTTTCGTCAGATCCACAATAGAGACAAGGATGCATCAAGCATGCCTCTGCCAACGATTATATCGCTACAAATGTACAGCATAGTACAAAACCCCGCAGAATCCTACACGACAAACCCCCAAAGATCAGCGTCTCCTATCCCAATGTTCGGTGTCATGATTCCGATACGAATAAACTGGAGGCGATGTCCTCTTCACAGCTTGATAGCCTCCTAGACTGCTCCGGTCGTCTTGATCGTACGCTAGTGCACTGGGCTCATCCAGATTTGTGGACGGTGGTCTATATGGACGCTGTGGTCGCGAATTATGATTCAGATCGTTTTGAGAGCGGGATGGAGGTATATAAGGTTGCGAGTAGGAGTTGTATGGGTTGGAAGCGTAAGTGCTGGGAGGTTGCGCAGCATATGTGTTGCTAGGTGGGTGTGAAGGGTTCAACGAATATGGAGAAATTGGAGTTGCCACGGCGGGTGGATAAGATATACCCAATGGTGCAGCAGCATCTGTCAATCTCGTCGAGCTACTCTGATCAGCTCCGAATTTGCACCAGCTACACATCCAACTCACCTGCCATGGTCCTCCATGTACAGCATTCCAGCCCCACCATACGGTGTCTGATATTCCACAACCGGCGGGTACCCTAACCCAGCAACATTCATATTGTAGTTATCGTATTCCATCTTCTTGCTCCTTGGCTTGCTTGCACCAGAAATCGACAATGCGTCGTCGTCAAGCTTGACATCGGGTAGTGTCGGTAGCACCATCTCGCCATTCATCGTCTTCATGCCAGATTTGGCCAGCTGTTTCTCGAGCGCTAGATTTCGCGCGACGCGCTGGCGTTGCTTCTTGCGCAGAAGTTCGGCAATGCGCTTGTCCACCTTATGACATACGTATTCCTATGTGGTCGTAAGCGCGAATACACCTGTCTACTTAAACGCTACTCGCCTTGAGATTTCCTTGGATATAGCAGAGAAGAGGCACGTAGCATACCGCCGCGATGATAAGCAAGATCAAAGATCCCGCAAAGATAAGAACAGTGAGGATCATGGAGAATAGAAGCATGGCGGTGATTGGAGAGTTGTCCCAATATGCGGGAATATCGCTTGTCTGCCAGCCAAAGGAATTCGCAAAAGAGTACAGGATGAGAGCGTTGATGGATTGACGCGGTCCGTCAGCAAGGAGCAGTCGTTTCCAGTCTACTGAGTGTCAGCGAGGCATTCAGTGGAAGGTGGAGAGTACTGAATGCAAGCAACAGCAGTTCCCCAGGTTTGAGGCTGGCGTTGGCAGGGATGAGAAGGGGACCCACCTTTGAAGGTGAAAAACACAAAGAATGCAAAGTCGTCTTTTTTCTTCGTAGAACGATCTATATAGCAAAAAAGACAGAAATTATCGTATGACTCTACAATTCATCATCAGCAGGACAGTTCATTTCAGTGATAGGGCATGTTACGCACTTAGCGAGCAGTAATCGTTGGCGAGGAGATTGGTGAATGCGTAACTGATGTCCCGCGAGTCGATGACCCATTTGGCCTTCCATAATTCGTAGCCGTACTGGGATGTTAGTGGTTTTGTGCTGTAGTAGGATGTCATAACGAATTGGAAAGTGAATATAAGAAGAGCAACAGTGGAGTCTCCAGAGGAACAATTTGTAGAACTATTGTCCCTGACTGGAAGATTATGCACTCACAAGGAGAAACGAAAATATGATACAGCCGACAAACACCCATTTGGCGATAGCGAACTTGACATCTACTGCACAATCATCTCCGCACCGCGACTGGATGGTATTGGTCCACTAAAGAACAGGATCAGCGAAAGCCCTATCAGAAGTCCAAAGCATAGAGGGCTTCGTGTACTCACATGGTTAGAGGAAATCATGGTAACAGCCGTGAAGATATCCAAACCCATGACTGCGAAAGCTTTGAGGATGAGGATATATTTCCATACATATCTGACGATTAAGATCAGCATTTGTGTTGGGGGAAATTGGCCCGCTGACAGATCTGATAATTGGCAGAGTGCGAGGAGATGAGTGGAAATGATATTCATATGAAAAGATGGAGAGAGGAGAGGATACTTACTTGAGTCGAGTGAGGATATCGGTTCGGTGAAACTCGCTGACGTTTATAAAATCGAACTGATAGATCAGTTCGTGATCAGACAAAGCTAGAGGGAAGACGGAGAAATCCTGGAGGGGGAGGACAATAACGCTGCGCAAGATGCAGTGGTTTGGGCATGTTACTCACTTTATGATCCTGTACAACCTCACGTTTCCATTCCGCTTCGCAACACATCAGTGACTATCCACTTGTCAGATATGATTTGTCGACCGAATGTACAACTAGTCGGATGATCGTTACCGTACCGTACGCTGATTTCCCAGCGAGTCGACTATCGTTACCTATCCCTTGATTTCCAGCGAGCTGATGATTGTTGGCCTTACACTTGTTTCCAGCGAGTCGTCTATCTTTGTCGTTCAACGTTCTATCGAGATGATTCAATGCTTTTTCGGTGACTAAGAAAAGATATGTGGCTTGTTGAAATAAAGGTAGGTCGAGGAAAGGATGAAGAGAAACAAGTCAAAATCAATGAATGTCTCGGACCGCCCAACTCGAGTACGATCGATAAACTCTAGGCCTACGACCGATTCCACCTAGGTAACGATGACGACGGAGATCCCTTTACTTTATCGACCAAAGAAACAGAGATACAACGAAGAAAGAACGCAGAGTAAAGCGATATTGATCGATACGAGCTGATGGAGAAGATAAAGGAGTGGAATGAAGCTCTGCAAGTAAACAATCGTTTTGATTCTGTCCAGCAGATGATATCGATCGTTCGCTCCTCAACAGAGATCAGGACTAAAAGTGTGTATTTAATGAGTGTGGATGTTATGTGTTGTCGAGAGTTGGTGGAGAGGGTTTAATGAAGATGGTAGTCAAGGATCGAGAATCTCCCAGAGTTAAAGGAAGATTAATCCATCGGTTGTACCCCTTTAGAGTGTTTCAGGGTTCCCAACAATAAAAAAAAGACAAAGCACGCGCGTGAGAACGGAATCAATTTTGGTGCAGGTGGCAACGTGGCAGCAAGGATATCAGATGCATATGATTTATTATGCTATAAAAAGACCCAAATGACTATTCCCAATCCTAGGTACTGCTTTACTTGTGCATTCTGCGCAGCTCAATCCAGCTCTACAATACCGGCTGTTCCAACGTCTCGCCCATCAAGCAGATCCTCGACAATGCTAGCTATCAACTGAGGCTCCACCTTGATCGCTCCCTGGAATACATCAGTATTGACTATTCCATCACTGCGTCCAGCAGATATATGGGTAATCCAGGGGACTCACGTTATGGCCTTCTCCACGTTTGTTCCCTAAAGCTCGCCATCCCTCTTCATCGAGAATACGATCGTTCTGCACAGCGACGTACTGGTGATTCAGAGAAGTCGCGAGAAGCTGGAAATCGCCTATACTCTCGAATCAGCTAAATGAGAAGTCGTCTGGAACTCATGAACTGACGCTGAAAGCCACCTTCTTCGTATATTTGGATCACGGCTGAACGCTCTGTCGCAGGCATCCACAAAGAAAGCATCAGATCGTCCGAATGAACACCTATGATGATCTGGACAGCCCTTAGTATCGAGAACCCACATGTTTGGTTGGATTGAAGACTCACCTCGGCCCGACTCATCAACTCGATCTGCTGGGGCTTCTTCATAGCTCCAAGTCTGGTGACGTGTATTTCAGCCTTCCCAGTGAGACCCTTGAGAGCTTCAACGAGATCGTCATGATTTTTCGGTACGACATGAGGATTCTCCTTCTACACCCTCATCAGATTGTCATTCCCACTTTCAGATGTTGGGATGTATGCTGACCTGGCGGTCAACATAGACGACAATTGGGAGGCCACGGCTTCCGACGTTTGATTCCCCATCTACACTGAGTGCACGTTGCACGTTGAGTCGGAATGGGTTCCAGAATGATCGAGGTGCATTGAGGGTCGGTACATTGGTGTTCATCTATGCACCAAATGTCTCAGCAACCGTGACATCATATCCAAGGCAGCACTTGAACTCACCTTGCCCCACTTCCCAACCTCTCCACCGGCAGAATGTGCGGCCCCTATTTATTAGATACTGCCTCTTTACAAATCAATGAACCTACATCGATCGACAATGACGACTCGTTCTAGAATAATCGGTATACCACCAGCCGCATGGTCGTTCCATCCATTCTTATCCTCAATGCTCACACCAGGTATAGCATGAGACAAGAACCAGATATCTTGAAACTTCAGTATGAACCGAATATCAGGTTTGGGTTTAGCTCACTATCACCTCGCTCGTCTCGCCAGCTAGGCGATTCGCCGCATTTTTTGAGCCAGACCCGTTTTGGCAGGCGTTCATAATCGGATAAATGTGGCATAGCCGCTGCTAGTGCTCTTGTTGCGCCGAGGAAAGCTTCGAGAACAAAGTGTCTAATGGAGTCAGATTCGATTCTTACCACCAAGCCACCCAAAGACGAACCGGAAAAATACTAAATGACAATATATCAGTTACCATCCCTGATCGATGAAAAATCTCAAAGACAGCTTACCCAAATAACCATCTTGCAGAAATATCATGTTAGTCAAGCAGATACCTATGACAGCAGCAACTCACGAGGTCCCGGCTCATCATTAAAGATATACTACCCCTCATCAGCCCCTTTTCTGCAACGATAGCTCCTTGATGTTGTAGATATGAAGATATCGACTTACAGTAGTGCCTCGAAGGATAATAGCTCTCCCCAACCCTTCATCTGCCAACTCAGTCTCATCAATGATTCTCCACACTTCTTCACCAGCAGTCTCATCCCGTTTAGCTCCGCTCATGAGCTGTCTCGTAGCTGGCATTTTAGGAACCTCTTCTTTAGGTATATTTGGGTCTAGATCTGGATCATGCCCGTCTAAACTATCGGAAGATGCTGCGGAAGAGCGGATAAATGTCGCTGTTCCTGAGGAGAGCAGCAGGTTGCTTATTACATTATAGCCTGCGATTCCTATACTCGGAGTATCAGCAAGTAGCACCATGGGCAAAGTATGATGATGAATAGTGTCTCGCAGGTATTAGATAGAAAGAAAAAAAAACTCTTACCTCCCTCCCATTCAGAAACGATGCCTTCTTCCTCCAGATCGACCCAAACATCCTCCTCATACCCCCCTTGCCCTACTCGTCCTACTCCACCTCCTCCAGCATTCCAGCTCGCGAACCAATCCCCTTTCCCGGCCTGTCCCGACCCATACCCATCCCCATATACTAGTCCCCTGGCTCTCTCATATGCGTTGGCAGGTGCTGAAGAAGGTGAAGAAGCTACCCACAGACCAGCCAAGATCAGCGGAGTTGCTATTGCTATGCGCGTCACTGTCCTACGGGACATTCCGAAGAAAGGTGGAGAGTAGGCGCGGCCTGAGCCCATGTAGGTTTTGAAGAGCCCTACGGACGAGGATAAAAATATAGATGAAGAGGGAGACAGAAGAGGTGAGACTCGAGCTTCCGGGGGGCCGCGCGATGTTTTGACGAGTAGTTCGTATCTGTATGAGATTGATTCGTCTATGCTCTACCAAGAATTGAACAGGATTGTATTCTGAGAGTAATCCAGAGTCTAGGCGAGACTATGAGTGGGAACGGTGGAGTCTCGAAGCTCAGGCACGAGTGATTTAGCCACGTGGTGTGACAACTGCAAAGCGGCAAAAATCTGTAGATCTACCAGCCACATGGTGATCCTGGTTGTTCATCCTAACAAAGGAAATGATAATCTCGGGATGACTTCATTCTACATGCGGAGCCGTAGCAAACTGGATTTGGACGATCTTGGCACAAAGGGTAAGTAATTGCTTTGGGCATGACCACAAGATAGCCGACATCTCCGCCCTAATCGCTGAGATCCTCCAAGAAATCCAATACAGCCACCAAAGCGCTCTTGAACAAGTTTCAGCTTCTACTCAAGGGAATAAATCGCACTATAGACTCACCTGTTGTTTAGGCTGACCATCATCTTCGTCATCGTCTTCTTCACTTGCGGAATTACTTTCCACGACGGCCTGTTTGGCGCGACTTCGACTTGCGCGAGGTTTATCGGCTGAAAGACCTCGAGTAGCTTCAAATTCCCTAACGTCGTCTATGAATCAGTCAGCATACGATGAACTTGACCATTCAAGATTATTTTTCGGTAGATAGTGACAAATATATACGATAGGGTTAAAGATGACGGATGTGAGAATGGCTCACCAAGCTCAGCAGCAAGTTCTCTGCGCTCTTTGATTGCTCTCGCTTTACTGATCGTCGGACTTCCCTTCATTCCAAGCTCGGACAGAATACGTTGTAAGGCCCTGATCTGTTCTCTTGCCTTTACCCCATTCATCAGTTCCTGACCCTCAAGTGATAAAATCATATACCTTTGGAATATCTGCGAATTCTTTGCTCCTGAATCTGATCAGCCTAACTGACGACTTGATTGGAGAAAGGAGAAAGAAAACGAACCATTGTTTCCTTACACCACAAGCGACCACGATGCGTTTTAATTCGTTGACTTTGGCTTCATCAGGATCGAGCTATCGAAGTCAACGACATGAAGACAATGTCTTGATTAAGGCAAACTTACGCCTTCATCTGGATCTTTCTTCTCCTTCTAACAAAACCAATCAGCGTCACTCCACATTTGCATTGGAGGTCTGGCGTACATTTCGCTTAACAACTCGACCATTTCCATTGTCCTTCCCTGTAGAGCTTGATTTTCTCTTCTTTGCCTTCGACTCATGCCGATCGACGTCTCCTTTCTTCCCTCGAGACTTGGACGGGGGGATATCGTACACCGAGCTCATTTCTGATTCTGAATTCACTTCTTCTGGATCGTCCTTCTCATTGAAGCTTAGCGCGGCATCAACAAAATGAGATCAAAACTCACATGAATACGACTGCTTTCTTCTTCTTCTTCTTCTTCTTCTTGTTCGTCGTCGTCATCCTCATCAGACAGATCTCTCTTCTCAGTCTTACGCCCCTGTTTCTTCTTGCTTGAACCGGTCTTTGATGAAGTCTGCTTAGATCGTTTCTTTGGCGATTCATCATATACCGAGCTCGTACCGGACTGATTGCATATCTGATCAACCACAGGAGAGAGGGAGCAGTGTAAACAGAACAATACATACCTTCATATCTTCTTTCTCATCCTCCCATTCAACCTCGCTTTTCTCCACCTCAGGATCCAGTTCCTCCTCCTCATCCTGTTCAGAAACGAAACTCCGTTCCCGTTTGGACTTGGCCTTAGGGTTGGATTGTGATTTCAATTTGGAGTCGGATTTGGGTTTGGATTGAGGCTTGCTTTTGCTACTTGATGGACTTGGTTGGGTTCTTTGCGGAGTCGGTTTTGATTTCGGTTTTGCTGCTGGAGAAGGTGTTCGGTCTTCAGGACTTGCTTGATTCGATTCGTCCTGTTTCCTCATCAGCGATATTGTTCCTTCTTCCTTCACTCCCGTTCTTTCCTCCTATCCCTTTCTTCCTTCATATCCCTTCTTTCCTTCCCTCCATTTCGTTCCTTCCCTCACCTTCTTTCCTTCTTTCCTCCCTCCTTTTATCCTCCTTGGATTCACTTCTCTTTTCTCCTCTCACCAATACGTCAAACATCTCTTCAGACAGTATACCAGTACCTTCGCCCCTGACCACACGGTCTCCAACCTCATATCTTTCCTTCCTCCCAGCTCCTACTAATTTTCCTCCGTGGTGCCTCTTACTCGAGATCAAGTGAGAGAGAAGAGTTAGATACTCACCAGATAACGATTGACCAGATCTTTGACCACCCCCTTCCATTTCCCTTCAAGCTCACCCTCCTCCAATCCCATTTTCGAACAGATCATCCTCCGTGCTTTTCCCATCGTGAATTCTCCTTGCTCAAGTGGACCTCCAGGTCTCGACGCATTACGAACTACTTTTTCAGTAGTCCGTCGAAGATGAGGAAGAAGTGAGTCGTCCATCCTCAAATCACAAGCTGTATATTCGGAAAACCAGACGTCGCAAAGGGCTTGTCTGAATATAATGACCGTGGAAAGCGACTTTTCGGGTAACGCGTCCAAATCAAGGTCACGTGGCGGAACCAAACACAGGACAGCTTCGACACGAAGTCGCTCAATGCCACGGTGTCGTGAAGCTCTACAGGTAGATGCTACCAGCCGTGCAAGATAGAAGTACAACATAGGAGACTCTAATCATTAGGCGGAACCAAAGTCTCTATAGGCTAGATTGTCCATGATAGATCCGGTCAGATGCTCTACTGCAACACTGCCGCCCCTCCTCCGCTCAGAACGCTAAACCCATCCCGGCAAGCAAACCGGCACCCACCAACACCGCCCAGGTAGCCCCATCACCCATCCACAAGCGGAAGGCACCACTCGCTGCACCGGTAGAAGTCTGCGAAGATGATGCACTCGCGGAACCTGCCCCGGCCGTGATCGTCCCCGTCGCTCCGCTGCTACCGCTCACAGATGACGTGGCCGCACTGGACCCGCTCGTACTGCTAGTTGACGCATTCGAGGCCTGGTAGACCGCGACGTAATTGATCTCAAAGTAAGCGTTAGCGTAGGTGGCCTGCTGGTCGTTGATCACGTAAGTTGTGTAGCTAGTCGGTCCTATCAGCGATTCTGAAAGATAGAATCCGTTGGAGCATGGGGAGTTTGTTAGAAGGAAGAGGAAAAAAGTAGACACGTTCGAACTCCCTAATCTACAGCCTGATGTTTGATCAAATCACTCACCAAGTAGCATCCCCTTGCAAAGCCGGACAAGTCTCCGCTAGCAAAGCGGGCACTCCGGCAAAGTCACCACAAAGAGTAATATCTATTGTAAGAATTTGTGCTGACCTCATCAGCTGGCACAGTCATTAGTCCAACAAGTAAAGCGTACAGGTAAAGTAAGTGGAGAAGTCACATGTGCTCGACAGGTACTCAGCAACGGGTTCGCCGAGGGTCGAAGTATCGAGCGAGGTTGTGTTCGCGGTAAGGCTGCTTGGGACTGCTTCACGCTATAGGTTCAGTCAGCTGTCTGTTGAGTGCTGCCTCATCCGTCAGGCTCGATTGAGGCTCTCCTCTCTCTTGACCCTTTACTGAGGCGCTGGGCGGTGTCTAAGCACTACCCACTGCTGCACAATCCCCGCACTTCAAACGCGACCACAGACTCACGCTCAAGAACCAGACCCGGATCGCGTCTTCCGCGTACTCAGCAACATACACACCGCCACCTGCTGCAGCGAAACCTTCGCCATACGAGCTCTGATCCGTTGTAGTGACGATGCATCCTTCATCCTCATTGGCAGCGGTAGAGCAGTTGGTTTGACCGACTGTACCCGAGAAGGAAGCGGTGTTGGATGTTGATGCGAGACACCTGCGGAATTAGCGTGACGACTAGATATAGGAGTTGACGGCAATGCTGAGTAGTGGTCTGTCCGCGACGGGAGCCATTCACAAAGCGGGAGAGGCTACTGGGCTTAAGGTGAGAGGCGAAAAGATGAGGGCGGGAAAGAAGAGGGAACCAAACGTGGTCGAGACCGTGGCAGTTGTTGGGAAAATCAAGCCCAGACAGTGAATACCATTCCGGTCCATCGCCCGGGAGTAGGGGAGATAGTATCGACCCAAGTGAGAACACTCACCCCTGACCCTCGGTATGCAGCGCAATCTGATTCGTTGTCACCTGATTGATTCCCTCCATGATGTCAATCTCTCCTCCTAAAGGCCAATTCAGTCCCTCTATACGGTCCGTCAGTACCTTCCAATGGCTCTTTGGAGTTATGGGATGCTCACGAGTCCAAAATGCAGGCCAGACTGAGCACCCGTATGGCATATGTACAGCATCCATCACCCATACTGTACCTGGTGGGTAAGCCGTCTTGGAAAGCAGTTTAGGTGCATAGCGTTTGTCGTTGTAGACCACCGAGGTCGTGTTGTCGACTGATTGAGGTGTGAATAACGGAAAAACAGATAAAATAAAGAGGGTAAAGACGAGCGATTAGGTAATCGGAATATAAGAAGGGGGAGAGATGGAGTGAGACGACCAAGATGCACCGTGATCAGCTTAGAACGATGGGATTGGAGGGTAGATTTACCCTTTAAGATGACACGGCCGGCGTCATTGACATAGAGAAGACTGGTATTCTGTGCTGTTGCCCAGAAAACATCACCACTAAAGTCCCACAAAAGTCGGACCAATCAGATAGGTAGTGAGTGTAATAGAATTAGGAGAAATCCCTACATCAGCTAGGACGCAGGAAAAAACATCGATCATCCCTACTCACTTGGTGGTATTGTCATAGGTGGACGCGGGAAAAGTGAAGCCATCGAAAAAGCCATCACCTGACCAAGACTCGATACGCGGGTAGGTAGTCGCAGACGCCAAGGTGAACAAGAGGGTAAGAAAGGCGATGGTACTCTTCATGATACGATATGATCGTGAGGAAGGCGGTGTTGATGATTGGTGTTATGAGTGTGGAGTGAACGGAGCAGCGATTTTAAGGAGCAAAGTAGTGAGTGACTGCGTTATTTGCACTGCTTCATCTGTCTACCTTTAAGTGGAAGGTTTTGAGAAGATCAAAGGAGGAGAGAAAGATGGGAAAGCCAAAGGACCGTTGCTTGCTACTTGCAACATGACCGAGCTCTCTTGTGGCGTAAACAACAATTTACACGTGGCAGTCCGCGCGTTTTGCAACTGAAGAGTTTCCCGCTCAAGTATAATGACTGAAAGGGGGACTTTTCAAGGGAACAAAAGGTATTCCTCAATGCTGACTTTCATACTGATCCGGAACTGCCGCTCGCGAATATGTAAGGAAGATCCTTGTGTGAAGAAGTCTAGAATTGCAAATTGAGCAAGAAGTACGGGGGTGGGATCGGTCCGTGTTGCCACCGCCCATACCTGAAGTCGGAAATTCTAGCGACTCCCCCTATACCTATTGGTCGTCGCCCAGGTGCAGCTTTCGTTATTGTCAAAGAGGAGAGGCATCACTGCCGGTAGACATAAACCATGAGATATGGGTGACGTGTGCTATGTGATCATGGAAAATAGGAAATTGTTATGAGTAAACAGCTGCTCAGATACCCGGGAGGTCAGAGACTAGGTGAAGTATATGGGTGATGATAAGAACTGCAGGAGTGTGGTCTCCAACAAATTTTCGCCGCTCTCACCTGCGCTCGATGAATCAACGAAACCGCTGTCCGGCTACATAGCATCGACTCGATCCTTGAAAGTGAAGCTGATGTGAATCCATGATGGCATCTATAGGTCTTACTTATACATCAAATCTATTGGAAGTGTAGTTAGGGGGTGCGAAGCTCGAGTCATCTACTCACGCCTTGTGTACCTGTGCACGCTTGGGTAAGCTCATACTGATCAAGGCTCCACTTGCACGTACGTGATATTAGGCAATGCCTCTCGTTCGGCTTCCCGTCTCTCTCTTTCGTCTTCCTGGATATACCAGGCTATCGTTCTTTTCTCCTCTTTGCAAAAATCTTCATAGGCTAGGCGGCGGCAGGACCTGATGCCAGCCTTCGAATCCCCAAAATAATTTTTCAACAACCATCTTGTCTGGTGCGAGGGGAGCTTCGAAGCATGGAGTACAGCCTGCATTCCTGAAAAGGTTTCCTGACTTTCGAGAGTTTGGACCATGGTTCCGATATCCATTTGCGTTCTCTCGTCTCCTGATTGCACAAATGTAGAACATGCGTCGAGGGCCGCGATTCCTTCCGGATTGAAGCTCCGCTTGACCCGCCTAGTAGATCGCTCGGGTAAATCCAGCGTTCGACGCCATCGAGCAAAGCCAAAGCGGTGATAAGTCTTTTCTTCTAACTGCCGGATTCCCCTCAGACTATCCCCTTGCCCAGTGCAAAACTTCTCCTAAGAGTACGCCCTCCATATCAGCAATACATACTGTTTACTAAGATAGATATGTTGATGCTTACAAGCCAAGTCATAGTCCCCCAAGGGATCTGCCCTGACCGGTCTCTCAGCAAGATATTCAGGTCAGAATTGAGATCCACGAATTTCACGACGTCGGATGCCTCTGTCGCGCGACGAGGGCGAGATGCTCTACTGACGCTCAAGATTGTTTGCGGCCCACTCCGAGAACCGCTTTGAGACCCATGCAGCTGTTCGTATGGGCCCCTTGTTCCAGTACTCGCCTCGGAAAAAGCTTGTGTGCTGCGGTTGAGCTTGAGAAATTTGCTGAGAGGATTCGTACTGGGACGAGGATCTTGGCGTTTTCCTATAACACGTTGGAGGAAGTTTTGTTTGGGCTTTGGTTGGGGGACTTGAGATGGGTCTCCGGGTTCTGAGGTACCCTTCGGAACCCGGACAAAATCTATGTAAGCATTCGATTGTTGTGGTGGACGGACAGAGGTTTGTGATGTGCGTCGGTCACGGGAGGAAGTCGCGACCCCGGCGGCCGATGGAGGTCGAGATTCAGCGAACTGTTCTGTCTCGAGATTCACAAGGCTGGTTTGCGAAAAGTTCATAGGCGGAAGATAATCCCGAGAAGTTTGAGTCTGAATCGCTGGCGAGCTGACTATGTATTGTTTTGGTGCAGGGACCCATTGGGATGCTGCAGAGGCAACGGAGACCTGGGAACCCATCATATTATGGGCCCCTTGAAAGTACTGCGAAGAGTAACCTTCGAACTGACCTTGAGACTGTGCATACCCGGAGGGGGGTACTAGATTGTACATCTTTCCGTAGCGTTTGTGTCGTCTGGTGCTTGTATTGTCATGGGGCCGACTGTCGGACGAAGGAATAAAGCCTACTGGGTAAACAGGGCCTTCTTCGTTACCTCCAGAAGAGTACCCAGGCTGCGTAGCTGCAGCACTAGGCCCGGTCCATCCTGCGTTCGACGATGTAGAAGCTTGTCGATATCCATGATACCGGCTCTGTTGCGGCGTAGGAGGCCTGCTTGGAGTATGAGTAGCAGAAGTTGGCGCGTACGATGTAGAAGCTTGTGGATTTCCATATGAGTACCCGCCAGGGCGATAAGTATCATAAGAGGGATACGACGGGAGGCTTTGGTGGGACATGCCTGCTTTGGAATTTCAAGATGAAGGAGGATGTGGAAAAGTTCTGATTGAGGATGTTCGAGTGCTGTCTTGGATGTTCAAGTTGAATGGGCGTCAACAATGTTCGCGTCCCTGCATTGCAGTCTTATAGGATAGCGGTCTTTCAATCTGACGTAAGTATTCACATTCTGACCTACAATGTCCTTTGATGATATCGAAGGCCGAATCGGGGCTGTGATCTGTTCGGCGACTGATCTGGGGGTAGTGTTTTCAGCATTCAAAGGATACCTAGGGGGACGTTGACGTAATCACCCAGCTCCTTTGAACAAGAGGTGGCTTCGAAGAGCTAAAACGCGTTATGTCGCTTTCTGACTTCCGAAATCGAAACCCAGAACAGTTTCTCGGGGAGGAGCTAGGACACTTGGAAGGCGTGGTCCAAGCCTCGGTTGTAATGTGTGATGGAGAATGATAACCCCGCTCGGGTTTGAAAACATACCCCTTGCAAGGAGCTTGACGTCATGCTGCAATTTCAACCCCAAAAGATGACCTTTGTCGATGTCTCCTTTCAAGACCTTTGTCCCTCTTTTAACACTTCAGAAGGCGGTTTCTCCTAGCGCTGACGAATCCTTGAGAAAGATTACTAACGGCTTTCCCGGGGATCGCTGAGCACGAAGACTCGGGAGCTATTAGCAAGGCATTGACGTCATTTATGTCTTTCCTTTACACCTACGCTCCACCTAGGAGACAGCAAGAAGATCCGGACGTGAGAGTGTTTTAAAAGCATTCGCCGGAAACATAAGACTTCAACGCTCCTTTTCCAAATCAAAAGACCTTCCCCTTAGGCGCGGTAGCCCAACCTCTCAACGGGGTTTATGGACACAAAGTGGCGAACTCCCCAGACCGTCATCAATCTTGCGAGTCTTCAGGTGTTGACTCTAGAGGGGGTATCCAAACACTCTGGAAACCCCTGTTCTTGAAAAATCTTTGCTCATGGCCACTCAAGTTCTGTCCCCTCAAAAGTCCAAACAATCTAACAGGCTCACAGCAGGCTAGTGAGTTATTCTCGAAACGCGCGGACGCACGGACCACATGGGAGCTTAGGTACGATGCATTGTAAAGCATCTACATCCCGATCGAGGATTTCTTCTTTGAATCAATCCACGTCTTTGTCAACATGGCGTCTGTGCCTAGGATTCACGCAGTGTAGCGTCCTTATATTTAGAGGTAGAAGTTAATAATGGTTCTACATTGAAAGATGGAAAAGATGGAAGTCAATTGTGGCGATTCTTGTTATCATTTGCGCAACAATGAAAAACACTTGGTCCAAAAGGTTACATAAGGTCACTTACACTCCTAGTACATGTACAAAACTATTCTGGTTTCTGAGATACGATATCACCCTTATCGTCATACCAAATCTCCCTAACTTTTACACTCCGTAGGTGATCTACACCATTACTGAGTTCACAATCGTGATAGAACAAATACCATTTTCCCCGATGTTGTACGATACTATGGTGTGTTGTCCAACCTAGTACAGGATCCAATATCTTTCCTTTAAAAGTGAATGGACCGAATGGTGAATTTCCCGTAGCATACACTAACAAGTGTGTATCTCCTGTCGAATAAGAGAAATAATAGATGTCGTTTCGTTTATGCATCCAAGCCGCTTCGAAGAATCGTCGATCATGATCATCTGCTGCAAGTAACTTTCCGTCGTCGTCTACGATTTGGATATCTCGAACTGGTGTTTCGAAAGTATGCATATCGGTCGATAGTTGAGCAACACGAGGTAAGAGTGCTGTAACTCCTGGACCGGAAGGTTCGTATGGACCATCTTTGGTCGAGTCGAATATACCTCCCTCAGGGGTGGAGTAACATTGTAGTTGTCCACCCCAGATACCGCCGAAATACAGATACGATTTACCATCGGTATCGACGAAGGATGCTGGGTCGATAGAGAAACTGCCGGGGATAGGTAGTGGGTCAGGGGTGAATGGTCCTTCGGGTTTCGAGCTGACTGCTACGCCGATGCGGAATATACCTGGGAGATAAATTCAATCAGCATCAAGTCCAACTTGAAAGCAAGATCAAAATAAAAATCACGACAATGGATAACCAAAACGGCGCAGCTACTGTAATTCATCGATGAATGTGAAAAGGCAAGATCAAAGCAAAAATCAAGACAATAGAAAACCAAGACGGAGCAGCTACTGTAGCTCGTAGGAAATGGGAAAGGTAATGATACCATCGCGGGAAAACAGCTAGTGGAAGATACAGCTAGTGGAAGATACAGTTAAATTGACGAGGAGTCCAAAAGGTCACGGATGGATGCGAAATTGGTACAAAGTGAGAGACATATGTTCAAAGTAAAACACATATACTCAAAGTGCGAAGAAGAAAGTAAAGAAAGACAAGACAACACAAAACAAAACAAGGCAAGACAAAGACGACAAAGAAAAAGGCAAAGACAAAGACAAAGACAAAGTCAAAGACAAAGACAAAGACAAAGACAAAGCCAAAGACAAAGCCAAGATAGAGACAAAAACAGAAACAAAGCCAAGATAAAGACAAAGACAAATCGTTCACTGACCTTCTTTATCTCTAGCCGGAAAATAAAGATACCATCTCCCATCTTTTCCTCTCGCACAATCCGGTGCCCAAAGCTGTTTAGATACCCAGCTTACATCTTCGACTTTTAACGCAATTCCATGATCAACAACTTCTTGACTTCGTTTTTCCACTCCATCAACTCCAACTTGAGAACCTCCTTCTGACGGTATATCATCCATTGAAAAAACATGATAATCTACCATATCATATTGATCACCTCTATCGTTAAACTTTATAGAAGTCTCTCTGTCATGTGATGGATAGATATATAGACGGTCATTGAATGAGTGAGCGGATGGATCGGCAGTGTAAATGTGGGTTATCAGTGGGGATGGCATCTTTTTCAAGTTGAGGTTGAAGTCGATTGAGGTCGAGGTTGAGGTCGATAGAGATCACACTTGAATGTTCAGGTCGGCGAGGTGTGCTGTGGTGTGAGCGGTTGGGACAGGTGTGGGTGGAGATGGTATCTGAGGGAGCAAGGAATTCAACTTGGGATGAAATTGTCGAAAGACAAGTTGAGAGTGACTTTGTCAGAGTTAGAAAGAAACAAGCATGATAGATATTGTCGGACACATATACTCCACTAACGCAATCGAGCGAACTAGCCGTTCACATCCGGGCAAAGCACCGAAAACACTCCGAACATCCACCGGCCCACACGGCGCCGGTCCCCACTACTGTAGATCCACAAAGTACATCAACTATGCACAAAACCTCTACGATCTATATGTAATTCGCCGACAAATAATATCATTATGCAACGAGCCACGCCGTCAGGCCATGCTCATCTCACACATATAAACATACCGACATATATAATCACAGTCATTCAAGGCGTCACACATTTCCATCAAAGCTGTAACATATACTGACACTCACTCCCATCAAATCCGTACACACTCACACTCACTCCCATGGAAGTTGTACACACTGACAGGCACACCCCCTCAAGGCGTCACGGGCTCCTTGTCCGCCTGCTTGGGCTTGGCAAATGCCACTTCAGCCGCATCAATCTCCTCTGGCGTCTTCCGGCGCGCAAACACATGGAAATGCGAAAATCCAGGAACACTCTGCAATCTCTGCAACGCCCGCTGTCTCAGCGCTCTCCCATCGCAACTGCCAAAACAGACTCACTGGTGGATTGACAAACCACAGACACTCCCATCCCCGCTCATCCCAAAGCCCCTTGACCATGCGGCCTACTTCTTTCCCGCCTGGGCTTTCAACTTCCACACCAGCCCACTTCTTTGCCTCCTGTCCACCGTACGCCACGTCGGCAGAGTACCACTGATGTCGCTCGAGCTTCTTTATGAACTTGGCGCGGCCTGCAGAGTCGGTAGTATTGACTTGATGCGACGGGTTGGCTGACGCTGGAGAAGTAGGCGAAGGCGGGAAGGCCAAATCGAGCACGGGCGTGACACCGGTGAAACCGAGCAAGCCTTGTTCTTCGATTCCTGCCCATAGCGCCGGATCATAGTTGACAAGTTCAGGGTGGGCGATTGGTATCTATGGCACATCAACAAGTCATCTTCGTCATCCCCGATATGCTCACCCGGCACCAGACGCAGTAATGCCTCACCCCGTACGGGATGTTGTATGGCCAATCGTTCGGCAGCACGGCAAAGTTGGCCTCATCAAGTCCCTTGGAGTCGTCCCATTTCAGATAGATGGGATCTTCGGCGTCTTCATCGTCATCGTCGTCAGAGCTGATGGTAGCAGGCGTATCAGCAGGGCGTGGCGTCGATCGTGCGGAGCGTAGCTTGCCGTTGACGAGCTTGAGACTGGCGAGTGACACGAATCCAGCAGAAGACGGCGTAGACGTGCCAGATACTGGGGCTGAGCCTCGTCCAGGTGTCGGAGTGGACAAGTAGGGTGTGCTTTGAATGTTGAGTTTTGAAAGATTGGCGTTGGTTTTGATCGACTTGGGAGACGTGGCGGGAGTCAGGTTGGCCGTGGAGACATCTCCGTCGGGCTGTGGCGGGGAGACGTCTTGGTCAGTTTTTGACTTGGTGGAGTCTGCAGACGCCTTTGGCTTATCGAGCGAGGTCGATAGGTCGTAAGTGGGTTCAACGGGCCCTGAGCGATTCCATGGAAGCCGAACATTCTTGAGGTAGTATTCTGGGACGATTAGCGATGCCAAGCAGAACCCTCACCCGTCGAGCCATAAACAACCTTCATCCCGGCCATCCACTCATCGTACCTCTGCTGCAAGGCCTTGTTTCGCATGAGCTGTTCGAGGTCTCGAGATTCTGCGGTGGGTAAGTTTGATGGAGGTTATTCGCAGCTCTCCGACTCACGTAATATCTCTTTCAATTCACCCCAGCTGAACATCCTAGGGAAGCCATCGAGCTCTTCTTGAGTGGGGAGGCCGCCGATTTCCTCTGGCGGATGGAACACCTTGGGACCTGGGTATCGAGTGTCACTGTTCCAGATGACCTCTGTTTGGCGGGCTTTGGGTGCAGAGCTCGATGTCGAGGGAGATGTGGATGAGGAGATTGATGGCTTGGCGGTAGCGGGGTCGTTGGTTGGGATGATGAGAGTGGGGTTGGGCATGATGATGTGGAAGAGTCCAGTTGCGTAAGGATTGATATCGACGTTGGGGGGGTGTAAAGAGTCGAAGTGAGGTGAGTTTTGGGCAGAACCAAGCTGGAGTGGACTGCTTTGAGAGTCGAGCTTGGGGCTGGACTGGGCGTGGAGCTGGATCTCCAGGTCGAGCTGGATATCAGAGTCTAGCTGGGGGCTAAGGTCGGGTTGGGCGTCAGGATCACGTCGGTGCCCAAGGTCGAGCGGAACGTGGGGGACGGGGTCGAGCTGAGAACGTATATGAAGCTCGGGACCAAGATCGAGCTGAGGACGTATATGAAGCTCGGGACCAAGATCGAGCTGTAGACCAAGATCTGCTCCGAACCGGGGAGAGGGAGTGAGTGGAGATAGAGTGAGAGTAGGAAGGGATAGTAAAGGGAGGGTATCGATCCGCAGAGACGGTGATGCTCGCGGGTCGGATGGTGGTCTTCGCTCGTTCGACTTCGACTCGGCTCGTAGCCAGATTTGACGAGGTTTTCGTTCAGGACACGGAGGAGGTGAAGGAGGAGTGATAGGGTTGAATGATTGTCGTGTGAATAACTGTAGAATACCCATGATGGTTAGTTGTGGGATTCAGACGAGTTGTTGTTAGATCGATGAAACAACTGTGCAGGCAGGCAATGAGGAAGAGAGACACGAAGATGAGGAAGAGAGACACAAAGATGAGAAGAGAGAGACGCAGATGATTTCGAGGTAGAGGTAGACAGTTAGGAGATATAGGTAGATAGTCAGGAGAAAGAGGTAGACAGTGAAGAGAAAGAGGTAGATAGTGATGAGTAGAAAGAGGAAGTAAGGTAGATCAAGACGGACAAAAAACCACAGCCTTCCAATCCATCCATCCAATATCTAACCGCCCGTCCAAAACCCCACCTACTCCACCTAGTTGATTTTCACAGACATGATACGGTTCATATCCATGTATATAAAAGGAACGACCCATTCACTCCATCGTGAGAATAGAGAGAGGTCAAGGCGGGAGAGTTAGGGAACGAAAGCGAAGGGGGAGTAAAAGGGAAGGGAAGTCAAGGGGGAGTAGGTATATCAATGGATGAAATGTAAATGTCGGTTATGACGCGTAATGAGTGAGAGTGACGAGTAGACAGTGACGAGGTAAGAGTTGACGAATGACGAGTGATGTGTGGGTAGAGAGAGTATGGATGAAAAGAGGTATGCAGAATGGAAATGAGTTACGAGAAAGGAGAGACGGGTAATAGGGTGACGAGTGACGAGGGAGAGTAACGAGTTGGGGGGGGGGGGGGGGGGGGAGGTATCACAAAAGGAGAGGGAGGTATTGAGGTACGTGGTCATTATACATGTTGGTAGAGAAGAGGAGTGGAGGGGAGGAGGAGGGGGAGACAGGACAGGAGGGTTAAACGACCAAGAAGATATAATCGATGACTCACAGATTCGTGAAAGCCTTTTTCTCTCTCTCTGTCTCTGTCTCTCGTTATCTATCTATGACCTCCTAGTTGAGATCCTAGAGCTACTGCTTTTAACTATCCAAAAGAGAAGGAAATTGTATATCAATGGGCGACGACACGTGAAAAGATTTCAATTCGCTCGAGACGATCAAACGATATCAAGATCAAAGCTACCAAAGGTGTTGAAAATGTCAAAGCGTTCAAAATATCAAATGTCAAAGCTCAAAGCGTTGAAAGGCTAAAAGGCTCAAATCTCTCAAAGCTCATAGAAGGTTAAATAAAAGGTTGAATTCACAAAACTCAAGAACGACGACTACTTCTACTCTACTCGAATAACTTTGTAAAAGAGCCGACGACAACAAACTAGATACCCTTATCATAACCGTTGAATCATTCGGCGTTTTCCCCGAACAACAACTCCTCTCAACTTGCAGCGTTCCTATTGCCATTAATTCTTACTCTCATTCTCACTCCCATTCTCCTTCTTATATCCCATTCCTCCTTCTCGCATTCTCTCTCTCTCTCTCTCTCTCTCGTATCTATATCTATCAAGACTACAAAACTCATATAATGGTATGTATTGAACAGTTTTAGACTCCTTAGGTATAATGCAATTCACTTCCATCACTGCATTGATTATCAACATCAAGACTACTGAGTATGAGTAGATGTTTGATAAAGAAGAAAGAAAGAAAAGAAAAAACGTCTAAGGAATAGGATATCATTCTACCAAACTACTAAAAATACACATTACCGTCTTCCCCACCTTGAGATATGCACTTCCCCATATTTGATAGAGAAAGACAACTATCGCCTTTAAGTATCCACCTCAGAGTCATCTAAACTAACATCCACCCAACACATAAGATAGGGGCACTTTGACAGAGTGACTCTGAATTGTCAAAAACTCCAAATCATCACAGTCAACTCTCACTATCATTGAAGCGATCTCTCACTATCAAGACTCCAAATCATCGCACCGATCTCTCACTATCCACGCTTCATCCATCGCTATGCAGGTGTACCAGTCGAAGAAGAAGAAGGCTTGTGTCGAGCTGCCTCTGACTCTACAGCTCGTCTCCCTTCTGCATTCAATCTCGGCCGTCCATCGACCCAGTCGGCTTCAAAGAATTTAGAGACATATCTGCGATCCGTCAACTAATCGAAACAAGCAGAGCACAACTCCCACCACCACTCACACTTCGTCTTTTGCTTTACGCTGAGCAGCCTTCTCACGTTGCTTCTGCTCGATAATTTGTTTTTGCTGCGTGGCGTCGTTCCATCTCTTCGCTCTGGACAGAGTAAGCAAGAACGTTCAAGCAACTATCGTCAACACTCACAATAAAGCCTGTGTTACAGGGTCCCACAACTTGCGGCTCTCCTCGGGCTCCTGCTCCTCCAAAGGTCGCACATGTTTCGGAATCAGGGCAAGGTGGTCGAGGTCAATCAAGATTCGCCATTCCTAGAGAACAAGTCAGTATACACGTCTCCTGCACCTTCTTGAGTCCTCGCCCTCATCGTCATGCCGCCATTGCTCCTATGAACAGCCCACGGGCCTTCCTACCAACAATCCACGGGCCTTTCTTAGATCCAAGCGAACCACGGGCCTTTGCTGAATGCAAACGATCCACGAGCTTTCCTGACCTCACCCCGAACAATCCACGGGCCGTTCCTCAATCCAATACAGCGCTCCACAATCCCGTCCTGGAACCCCAGTTACTCACCTTCTCCCCCTTTAACCTCCACTTGATCTGCGTCCTCCACGTCCCTTCAATCTGCGCCACCACCTTGTCCGCCGGCACCTGCTTTGGTTTACTCCATCCTTCTTCCTCTTCGTTACCCGGTTCGTACCGATAGATGATCCGTCCACCAGGAATCGGGGTCTACCTATCCATGACTGAAGAATAGACTGTCAGCTTCTTTTATTCATACCTCAGAATATATCAAGTGGAAAGGACGGATGAAACTTTGGCTTTGAGCATGTTGAAAGGGTTGGTGCAAGGGACGGATGAAACTTTGGCTTGGGCACATTGAGAGGGAGCAGCTACCACAAACCCACCTCGTCTTTATAGTCAATCAATGCCCGCAGTTTTGTCTTTGATGGTGCGCCGCCAGCACATGTCACAGAAATCTGATCAGAGATAGTCCCATAGAAGGCCCCCTTGAGGATACCGTTCACCTGCGCCGCGGGATGAGAAATGCGGTACTCCTACACGCCATTAGCCGTGCTGTATACCGACCGTCTCAAGGACGAGCTCACCTCGCCTTGACCTGGTCCATCTCTGGTTATTTTCACAAACAATCCTTTGTTCAGTGAGCCCGGCCCAACTTTAACAGCTAGGAAAGCCATCAGCGTTACCATAGCATAGCATCAAACTCGACATACACATTCCAGATACTCGTGCTGAGATTTGATCTACTCCGTATGCCTCGATTCCCTTCTCTGGGCAGATATAGTACGCGGCAGATATTGGCGGGTGATGGGAGACCTGCTCGCACTGGAGAAGCGAGCATTAGCTTGTCCACACTCAGGTTGACAAAACCCGCATCCACTCACAATGAAAACCACCGTTACATTCTCGCTGTCAACAACTCCAGCGTCGGGATCACTTTCGATCTCCTCTCCAGGTCCAGGTAACGCCCTCGTGGCATTGATTGCATCAGTCGAAAGAGTAAAACTATTGCCTTTTATGGACGAGATGGATTGCTTCTTTGACGCTGCGGATGCGTTCGACTTGATAGAACTAACGGTATACTTAGCTTGTGTTCCTGCAAATAGGTTGTGGTACGAGGGACTGACGCCGTATCAGAGGTACTCTTACCCCCGTCCTGAGGGCGAAGAACAGGCGTCATCCAACCGCTCCCTCCCTGACCACCGTATGCGGGCTCGTTTGGAAGAGGGACGTGAACGTGTGTGCGAATGACAGGGGCTTTGGTGTCCTTGTCGAGCACTATTGGAGGGAGATACCAAGAACAGCGAAAGTGTTCCCCTGTAGTGGTCAGCTGCAATCTACATTGCACAGCACCAAAGCAGGATGCGCCAAAGCGGTTGGCTAAAACACTCACCAAGAGCAGAGTTATAGGGCTTGCCCAGTCTAGCGCGCACGAATTTCAACTCTTTGCTAAATGAAAACCGCAGTACCGCCAACATTCTCTCGAGTTCATCTGACGAATCACCTATGCTGCAATAGTGTTAGCTTTCCGGTTCCGACGTGAAGCCGTGTCGTCACATACGCAGCAAAGATGTCGGCTCGATCCGCATACTGCCAATATTCGAGATTTGGGATCGGCTCAAGTAGCGATGCAGGAAGAGATAAACGTCTGTAGATAAGGTTTAGCTGTGTTCCGGAGGACGGGGAGGGGGAGGGAAAAGGGCCAAGGGAGGGAGCACGACAGGACGCACAAATTGGCTACATCTTTGACGCCGACAAGCCTGTACTTTCGTCAGCTACGAGACAATAAGAGAGTCTAAGGAAGCTGACTTTCTCAAGAGTCCCAACAGAACCCTCATCTTCCCCTCTTCTCCTCCATTTCCCACCTCGGGAAGAGTTGCAGGGGCACCAGTATCATCTGTGAATGGTTGTATTGCTGTGGAAGAGGACAGCGCGAGCGAGCGAAGCAGCAGATCGGGGTATCAAACGATGTTTTCGTGGTTGTGGAGCAAAGAACAAGTGATATGAATAAGATCGACACGGATTGCGTATGAGAGATTCAACGACGCATAGAGTTGAAAGTATCGTTGTTGACATATTGTACGGAATATTGGGTACAGGGATGATACCAGACAATGATCGGCAGGAGAGAAGCGGGTGTCGTAGAAACGTGCGTGTTCGTATCGCGGGCGGAATCACGATACGCGTTGTGAGTGATCGGCGTAAAGTCGATAAACAGGCCAATGGAGGAACGGAATCATATGCGACAACACACAAAGAAGCGTAGTATTGTCAGATATCATGGATTTTCGTAAGAGGCCGAGAAGGTTGAGAGAAAGAATACAAGGGAGGGGAGGAACTTGATCAGCGCTGTTCACATATGATTTATCTCTTATCGCCCTCAGCCTTTCTCTCAGTCCGCAGCTTGTCAACCCATAGCACGCTATCACACAGACATGCTGGGACTACATCGGTAGCTTAGGACCCAATAAAGGGCACAAGCTACCATCGACTGCCAGTAGATCTTTCTCGGAGCTGCCCGCCTTTTGGTACTGATAACCACCAAAGCTACCAGCCACTTGTAGAATCCCTTTCGTAGCTGTTTACATGCTTGACCAACGCACTGCGGTCGAATCGACGGATGATGTTATGTGCCCAATCAAAAGGATGTACTCACAAATATCGTCGTCTGTAGGTACATCTACGGATTTTTCCAGCTTGCTTGCGCCCATACCGGTTATCTACGCGCGAAGGGGAAGGGTCGTACTACAATCTAGAGCGTGCGGAAGTACACTTAGGAGGGAAGAACGTTCTCAAGTGTTGAGAGTAGGGGATCAGAACCGTTGTTGATGTAGTGAGTCTGCTGTGAATGTATTGTAGACTTTGCTGGAGTGGGGGGATAGGCGGGTCAAATCAGTGAGAGTACAATCTTCTAATGACGTTACATGCGACGACTATTAAATCCACCCCGCACTACCCCGCATTTGATCCCTTTATCGGCGTTTTCTCCTTGTGGCACCTGTGAGTGGGATAGTGGAGGCTGACTTTTTCTACAGTCTTTGTTGTCGGGTCTCGTACTTTTGAATACACTTGAGTAAGATAATCGAGGCAAGATGTCACGAGGCGGCTTCGCAGGACGAGGTAGGGGTAGACCAAGAGGAGGGATATACGCGACTCTGGCTGGATTACACGCAGATATGGGTCCTGGGATGCTGAGTTCCATGGAGATGGATAGCTTGATGAAGCAGCCGAAGAAACACAATGGCATGTTATATCCTGTAAGTCGAATCTAAATCCTTGCAAGTGATGAATGTCTGTCTGTATGTCTCCAGTGTGCTGATCGTGTTTGTGTTTGCGTGTAAATAGCCTTTAGAATCAAGTTCATTGGCGACTTTGCCTGCACCGGATGAATTTGAAAAAATCATACTTGACGAGACGGCGAAGCTGCATACTACGTTGAGTGCAGAGGGACAGCCATGGAGATTGGCGGGAGAGAGAAAGGTTGTGGGAATAGGTTAGTGATTTATGCTGGGCTCTGTCCCTACGTGCTGCCACATCACGCCTTCATTACACTATTCCCACCTACCTCTTTTGACTTCTCCTGTCTATCATCTTGTCCTACTCCTGTCTATCTGCAGTTCCCCTATATTAGCTACCTTTTTCCCCTATCTACCTGCAGTTCCCCTATATTAGCTACCTTTTTACCCTGTCTACCTGCAGCCCCCCTATATTAGCTACCTCTTACCCTGTCTACCTGCATTTCCCGTATATTAGTTACCTCTTACCCTGTCTACCTGCATTTCCCGTGAATTAGCTACCATTTGACCCAATCTACCTCCCCGTCCTAAACGTATGACCTATAACTGACCCCCTCGTAGAAATCGAATCATTCTCAGACCGCTTCGCCCTCCCACCTCAAGCTCCAACCCAAGCCCAAACACATACCCAAACTCAAATACATATCTCAACACCCCCTCCTAATTCCCGATCAACGACAGACTTAGACTCAACAGCGCTGTACCTTGATAAATCCATGTTCCCACCTTCATTATGGGAGGCTTATTTCGAGGATCATAGTGGGGGTGGGGCGGTTCTTAAGAGGCGGAAGAAGAATGAACTGAGTGGTATGTCTTTTGTTCTCAATACCTTCTACTTTCTTTCCACACCGTCTACCTCTTACACTTGTCTACTTCCATAAACCGTCGATATATTTTCAACTCCACCTACATGTAATCACCACCTACTTCTCGATCTGTGTATTCCAAGCTGGTGCTGCGAATGAGACATGTAAGGATTTAAGAGCTGATTTATCTTGGTGTAGATGGCAGGAAGAGGACCAAGATGCTTGGACTAGATGATGATGGACAGGAAATGGATGATGATCCTGTAAGTTTACTTGACTCAGCCGCTCTTTCAATTTTCACTCTTTATTCCACTTACTCTCTACTCTTCCACTCTATATTCTCTCCTCCATTACACTTACATTCCATCTTCCACTTAAGTTCATACCTCTCTTCACCTCAATACATCCCCATCCCATTCCTCACACGTTATGCATGGAGATCGTCATCATAGCTTACTAAATCACACCCAATAGTCATCAGACTTGGAAGCCTCCACACACTCTTCATCAGTAGATGACGAATTCGATTTCGAAGATGAATCAGACCATCAAGATTACGATGCTAATTACTTTGATGATGGAGAGAGAGACGATGATGATGATGGTGCTGGTGCTGAAGGTGAGTTGTCGCGTTATTTTTCTACTTTAATCTTTCTTCTCTCTTCTCTCTTGCTCTCTTGCTCCATTGTTCTTTTTTTTCTCTCGGTATTCATCTACAGTTGCTTTTTCTTCTTCTTCAAACTTCACTGCAAATTTTTACCTCTTACAATTCTTCATGTAACGGTCCCTTCCCTTGCCAGGCTCTTACCTTCCTCTTTGTCCTCGTCCTCAACCTCATTCTCCATCCGCGTATCCTTGCTTTCAGACTTGACATTCTATTTTGATATCTCTGAGCAATAATTAACTGATGGATTCACAGAAGATGTAGGGGGAACATATGACGATTGAATTTGACCTCGAACCTTCTTCGGCTAAGGGTCATGTCTAATATCAGGATGAGAACGATAAGACGGTCATCGTTCCTCTTGTCAACAATAACAGCAACAACAATAACAACAATTTCTTCGACAACAACAACGACAAAAACAGTTTGGCATCGTTTCGTTAGAATTTTTTATTCTAGATCCTACGGTAATATACGTATTTTCATTTTTGTAATATAGACATCATTGCATCAGTCCGTAGTGTAATCTGTACTGTTATATGTAAAGTATTCAACTGATTACAAACCGTACTGACTGATACGAACTCTGATTTGGAACAAACAATGTATCGATGGACAGTACTGTATTATTGTATACAGTATGGCGAGTAGCTGGCAATGAAAGCACACATGTCTGTGTTCTTTTCTTCTTTTCCCGCCGATGCAATGCATTACCGAAATACCAATGTGATTGTTGTTGTCTTTAGACAAATATATCATGTTCTACTTGCCACCAACCATTCCTCCATGATCATCCTCCTCACCCTCACCCTCACCCTCACCCTCACCAGAGTTCAGTGTCTAATCATCCCTATCCCAATCATCATCCTCAACAACTCCGATTTCCCCCACTCGAGCTCTACCAATAGCCGTGCCCGTCGGTTGCACATGAGGGGTAGAGGTCGCCAGAGGTGTAGGTGTAGATGTCCCATTCCTAGCAGGCTGCTGTAAGACCGGTGCTATAGGAGTAGCAGCTCGACTTGGTCTTTCGCCCGCAACGACAGCAGCGGCAGTCCCGCCCTTTATCCCACCGACCGAAGCACTACCCCAACCGCCACTCCCTACACCCGCTCCGCCACCGCCACCTCCCCATGCCCCAGCAGACCGCATGATGGTCAGACCACCAAGACTCGGCTTCGCACTTGGTGGCGGAACAGAAGCTGAAAGAAGCGGTTGTGGAATCCTAGTATCGATACGCCGGCGGATTTGCACTGAGCGATTCGGCTCTTGGTCGATCAGCTCGCGGCCCAGCCGATACGCGTCTGCCAGCGATAGCACGAATACTCTCTTGCTTTGCGGCACTAGACATTGGTCAGCCCAAAAACATTTCAGAATAGCCAGAGCGGCGCCACTCACTGTGAGGTAGAATAGCAGTCTGTCGAGTGCTTTGGAAAAAGTCCCTGAATGTCCCTTCTACCATCTTGACAAAGGCGTGATTCGCAAATGCAAACGTCTTCATATCTTCGCTCCATTCCTGAGTCACTCTCTCCTTCGGTGCGATTCCAAGCGCATCCGCCAGCCGAGCGTTTCGTTGCTTGATGGCGCACTCAGAGTTGCACTTGAGTACAACTGTCTCCCTCGAAGTTGGCTTGCTAGTGCTCGCGCCGCACGAAGACCGTGATTGTAAGTTCCCACACGCGCAAGATTGAGTGACGATCGCTTGACAAGGCTCATTTTCCGGACAGCGAGCAGGAGCATGACACGGTGCTGTGCAAGGATGACGGCAAATGCGTTTGGGCTTGTTGCATACTTGAGTACACGACCCGCATTCGCCAGGACGATGACACGATTTTTCGCATCGATGGTAGCCGCAAGCCAGGGGCTCGCCACATACCTGGCCACACGAGACCCGCTCAGCAGAACAGCGAACGTTTTTTACAGCGGGGTCTTTGCCGCAGGCACATGGTCGAGTGGAGAGATAGGGGCAAGGGGGGCACTCGGGTGCTTCGTGGCAATTATGCGGTGTCTTTGGGTGGCCGCATTCGGGTGGAGGTCGAGCACAAGGGTAGATGCAATCAATAGTGGTACCACTAAGATGGTCAGCAACCTAACCTAAACCCTCATAGGAGCTACTCACCAAGCAATGGGTGGGTAAACAACGGTATGCCCGCAATGGCAAATGAGCTGGGATTGTCAGCAAGGATCTTCGGAATAGTCAACAAACTCACCTCATCGTAGCTTGCCTGAAGACAACGACCACAAGCACCTCGGTGGTCTTTTCTCGAGCACGTATGTATACCGCAGCTTAAGAGCTTTCCGCACGTCAAAGGACAGGCATGCAAGTCGTCTTCCTCGCGATTGCCCAAGTGTGCATCTTCTTTCTTGCGATCTTTACGATTCTTGGCTTGGTAAGAAAGGGGACAGCAAACGCGTCCACATTCGTGTCTTCCGCAGCTTTGCAAGATCAGCTGGGTGATAGACAGGACTGGGGTGAAAAACATACGATCGTAAAGCTTTGCAGACCCTCTCGCAAGTAAGATCGCCCTCTCCGCTCTCTGCGCGTTCCCGCAGTTCATCACACGATACCACCAGTACACTCTCTCCGCATCGGCAAGGTCGAACGACCTCTTCGTGACAAGGTGGACACTCGCCCCTATGACATTTTCGAGGACAAGTATGGCCGCATGGCCGCACCTTGGGACACGGTTCTGAGCATGTTGGGATCGGTGCCAGACAGTCCGGCCGGGGATATCCAGGCAGAGCGGAGAGTGGGGTGCTACCGCAAGGGCAAGTGGTAATCACGCTTGGCGAGTTAGGACAGGGAACGGGAAATATTGGGTGTGAATGACAAGTCTGGAGGAATCAGCTGGGGTCCATCTATACTCTGCCCTAAGCTACTTACCTCTTCGCACGGATGAATCCCACAGTCGAACATTCTGTCACACGGCTTGCCACAAGAAAATCGCCCTTTCCAAAACCCCTTCTCTCCGTCTTCAGGTTCTCTCTGACACAGTTGCGCATTTTCCTGGGCCCATCCACAGGGGGCTTCCCGACTCTCCTCCCCACAAAAGCACCGGACCGTCTCGACAATATCACATGGCTTACATGGACCATAATGACACGGAAGCTATCGTGTCAGCCAGCTTCCACAACGTTATACTTACATCGCAGCGATGATCAGCATTCCCACATGCTCTCTGACGACCACAGATTTCATCGCATACAGGAGACAGAGCAGCGTTGTTCGTCGTGGCCAGAGCGCATTTTACAGTAAGCCGAGTATGGTGAGATGGACAAGGTACCGTTAAAGCCACTTGACAAGGGGGACAAGGCCCAGGATGACATGGTCTGCAAACGTCAGGGTGATCTTTGGGGCCAGCGTAAACTTACAGTGAACAAGGATGATCGCAACCGATGCGCTTTCGTGAACAAGCATCGCCACAAGAATGAGGAGCTGCTCCATTGGTGGGTGGCGCCGTAAGTCGACCACAAAAGCATCTAAAGGTGTTAACCTCCAAAATTATGTAAGACGAAGCGATTAGCTCACTTGTATCCCCCGACTGGATCAGTTCTCCTTTTCTGACAACCAGGGCATCTCCACGACGGATCCTCATCTTCGATACTGAAGTTCCGCATTCGCTCGGTGTCCTCAACCAGGCTTCGATTCGCCCAATCTCGGATACAGGATATATGGAAAGGTGTGTAGCAGGATGAATATCGTTTCGCGTCGAAGACAACGTCTGGAGAAGGGGTAGACTCTCCGCTGACATCGGGGACATGCTCAGGTGGCAAGCAGCACCAAATCTGCTGCGCAGGAGTGATTGAATTGAAACACTACATTTGTCAGTCTCGATATATGAGTAGCATCAAAGCAAGAGACTCACAATGGGGCATTCCAAAAATGGTCGGTTCTTCAGCCCTCTCGTCAGGCGAGAAACAAGATCGTCCTTCTCCTCCTTCACCTTTCTCTTCTGCTGAGCCCGATATTCCTCCGTCTGCCCATGCAGTGCTTCTTGCCGTTCAACATTGCCATCGGAGGAGCGTGAGACTGTCGCGGTAAGTTTCGTCTGTAAGTCGAAGGCAGCTCTACGAGACGAAACCTGAGGCGCAGGCTGGATAGGTTCTTTCTTTGGAGGTCTTGTTTTACGGGGTTTATTGGTGCGGGAGGGTGATGCGGTGCGAGAGGCGGGCTGACTGGCAGAAGTTCGAGGGACGAAAGCAGACGCGGATGGATCTAAAGATGCGATCGTAGTCGACGACTCTGGAACAGTACGATCGATATCCCCATCTGATCTGGATGGGCCAGCTTGACCGTTCTCTCGCGCTCCTCGTCTTCCAGATCCTCCTCGAGCCCTGTTGGCCTTGGCGGTCCCAGCGCCATGAGAAGACCCATTCACTTCCGCGAAATGTCCATTTGGCACAATTGAGGATTGCGGGAGTGTGGTAGACTGCGCAGCTGAAGAGGGTGGCAATGATACGTCAGTGTTATTGTTGAGCTCCGCGGAGTTTGAATTCGCTGGTGACAAAGCCGCCGTCTGTCCATTTGAGTATACAATGTTCAGCGGGGCAAACCCACGAGCCCTCCCTCGGTGATTGCTGGGTCCACCTCGTACGCCAACGCCGCCAGACCGACCGGTCCCTCGAGCAGGTCTTGAGTGGCCATTCGATAAGAATGTACCATCGCCTGGTCGGGCTGCGGTGAGGAAGGCACCATCACCCGGTCGAGGTACCTGGGGCTGAGCAGATTTACTCGCGCTGAGCTGGAGGCCGGACACCTCGACCATGACTTAGCTGCTGAGTAAGACGATCTGGCGTCGATGGCCAATAGTAGGGGGTAGGAGGGAAGGAGGGCCGGCTCGAGTACGAGCAGTGAGTTGAGTTTTGAGGAAATGGATGCCGGGGATATGATATTCAAGGGTCTGGTAATGTCTGACAGTAGTGACAGTCCGACGCAAGGAGTCCTTGGATGATATTAAAAGAGAGAAAGATGACAAGCAAGAGAAGAGATGAAAGATGGACGAGTCAGTGGCCAAAAAGTCCGGCTCCGATCAATGTCACGTGGCTTTATCAACTATGAGTCGCCAGGAGCCAGCCTATAATTTCAAAGTTACCCTCTACTTGGCATAGCATGTATCTTCTGCATGGTCCACAGCTTGATTCGATGTATCAGGCAATGTCAAGGTGGTGAGGAGACCAACAAATTGGTTGCCATCTTTTGTAGAGTTTGTATCACTTGATCGGCCCAGAAGGCCGGTTTACGCCGATAAAACATCTGGTTCTGTCAAATAAGAGCTTTTTCCTATCGAACAACGTAGAAGCAGCATGCAGCTGTATATCTATAATCCTAGCATCTCATCATGACAGAGGTAGCGGCGGTAGAGCCGCAACAAAAATCGCATCCGGTCTGGCTTGGTGGTGAGTCATTATTGCACTGGCATCAAGTCTGTCCTCGCCTGACGTCAAAATGTAGGTGCATCTGCCATGATGGCAGTTTGTATCACGCACCCTATCGACCAGACAAAAATCCGATCACAGACTCAAGCCGTTCGTAGAGGAATGATCGAGACTGCTCGTAACACTGTCCGAGGTGGTGGAGTGATACGACTGTGGGATGGTCTAAGTGGGAGTCTGTTACGGCAGGCTACATATAGCATGGCGAGGTTTGGGGTGTACAACTACCTCAAAGACCGTGATCGACGTGCTGGGAGGCCTAAAAGTCGCATGAGGCTCGTAGGGAACGGAGCAGTTGCTGGACTGATTGCTGGTCTGATTGGATCTCCCGCAGGTGCGCGCTAGATCAATCTAACCAGTGTCCAAAAGTAGCCAGATAGCTGACAAGAGCCAGAACTGGTCATGGTTCGTATGTCTGCGGATGGTGTGAAACCACCTGAGAAGAGGTTTCGATACAAGAACGCTTTGGACGGTTTAATACGAATCGCGAGGGAAGAAGGTCTTTCCAGCACATTTCGAGGATGGGGTGCAGCCAGTCTGAGAAGCGTTATCATGAATGGTAGTCAACTTTCATGGTGAGCTCCTTCTTCTCCTCTCTCTCCCTCTGAATAGATCCACGTTCCATGCTGAGGGTGGTAGTTATGATATGATCAAAGAAGCGCTGTTCAAAACTGGCTATTTCTCCGATAACGTTCCATTACATCTCTTAACGGCCGTCTTGGGTGGAACAATAGCAGTAACAGCCGTCGCTCCTGTCGATGTTATGAAATCTCGAATACAATTCTCTTCATCTCCAGGAACAGTGAGTTGATTGAACTCTGAACCGTGTCTGTGAAAGACGTGCTGTGCTGATGGGTGGAAAAGAGCGCGATGAGTATAGTATCGACGTCGTTGAAACAGGAAGGATTCAGCGTGTTGTTCAGGGGATGGTTACCTGCTTGGCTCAGAATGGCGCCTACGACCATGTTGACCTTTGCGTTCTTCGAGCAGATGAAAAGAGTTTTCTAGGTATGAGAAGGATCTCAAAAACCCCATTTTGTACGACTTTCGCATGAACACTCCACCCTCCGGTAGTTCAGATGACTGCTTGAAAGAACTCACTTACTCTAACCATTTCTAACATAGTACAAAGGTTTATCGTGTTTAGACGTCATTCTCACTGCATGGCCTACACTGCGAACGCACCCGAGATCTTCTCAGGCTCAGGATCTCCTTTCAGTCTACGGCCTCGCACTACGTCCCTGTTGAACAAACAAAGCTCCAAGCAGCGACATGTCGACTTGCATACGACCAAGGAGAGGCATGTGAATACATGACGTCGTTGGCGCCGGTAGAATAAGCACGAAGTTTCATGGGTGAGAAACTAGAATTGTCCAGCTAGGGAGGACGTGCCAGCGAGATATATGGAGGATTCAGCTTGCTTTGACATTATAACTCGTTCATCATTACCTACAACACTACCGGGTCCAACATTCATGGTGTCAAATCCTGAAGACACAGGTTGCAGTGAATGGCCCGAGATTGGGCCCACCCCCTGGGACTCAACTGGCACCACCCCGATTACTGTCGCCGAGGATGCCGATCCTCCCTGTCAATCGACTAACAACAGCGACGATGGCGATTTTCCCAGGGGTTCGATGACTGCCGACTCGATGGCCGCCGACGGACCAATTTCCAGCAAAGGAAAAGGAACAGAAGAAGCAGAAGAAGAAGAAGACATTGATGCCAACAGTGAACAGGAAATTCGAGAGGGTGAGCAGGAAATTCGAGAGGGTGAGGAATTTTCCTTTCTTAATACGCATAGTAATGACAGCCAACAAGAGAACATAGGGTACCACCAACAAGAGTATGTTCGGAGTCTCGCTGCGACTTTCGGCCCAAATGTTTCTTCGCAAGGGTCTATAGAAGGTTTTGACTCTGCTTGTCTCGAGCCGTTTGATACAAAGGTCAAGAAAATTTATGGCCCATTATGGAAGGGAAGACCGACTAAAGATGATTTAGATACGGCGCTGTGGAATCTCAAGCTGTGTAAGGAGGAGGCCCCAAGCCTCAGTATAACTGAAGCTGAGGGCACGATTCCGGCCACTGTGGATGCTTCGAGGACAAATCCCAACGATGATTGGTTGAGATGATTTCTGCATGGACTGCAGGACGATACGATGCAATTTCTGACGTACATTACATGCGGCATACAGTAGTTGGTGTTGTCCACCGTTACATGATGTTCGCCCATTACTGGATCCCTTACAAGAGTGTGAGTCCGACATTGGACAATGTTCTTGTCCATGTGTCACTACAACCCTGATTTATAAAACTCACTGAAGCCTGGGCAGTGTGAGGGGATAACAACCAGCAGTACGGAAGCTTCCAGTGCGAAAGCATGGATTGGCATGAGGAAGAAGAGGAAGAAAGGGGGGACCTGTACCAGAGCCTGGACAAACAAGGGGCAGAAGGGGAAGAATGGATCTCCAATGTGTTGCGCATTTCAAGACAACAGCACTCCCATGAGGCGATGCCACTTCTTTTCAATCAGTTCAAGACAGAGCACAGCAGACACAGTCTTAGTTCAAAAGAGAGATATGGTCCAGCCTCTGTGAGTATGGGCTTTACCAAAGGAGAGAGTAACGCCCAAAGGTCCACTCCTTGCTTCCTAAGAAGAAAACAAGAAGACGTCTTGCAAGACTTAACTTGCTGTTGCATAGAAATAACATCTTCTCCCCACGTTCAGTACTTGCACAGCTACTTCCACAAACTGCCCATTTGCCACACCTCCTTCAGCTCAGATCTCACTCCATCAATCCCGCATATACCCATCACCATGTTCAGTTCCTCTGCCCATACTGACGGCTCAACTCACCACACGCCGAGCTGCCCGCACTCGTCGAAGACCCAGTCATACGACGAGGATGACTATTCACACGACCCCGAGAATGATTCGAGACCGAATGACCAAAGCTCCCTGATGTGCTGTCTCACGTCCTGCTTTCCAGGAAGCAGACAACAGTGTGAAGCCGACAAGAGTTTCATTTCCCAGGTCGTTGGAACCATTTGTTCATGTGTTTCGACCATGCTCCCGTCTCACCCCCCTGCGATACAACTTGGCCCCAGCACCAACGACGATCTTTCGGACTTTTGGCTCAAGCGTCCTCAAACTGACGCCTGCTCTCAATCCAGCGATCAGCCTCCGCCTGGTGATGAGTGCGACTTCATCTGGCCGTCGTCGTTTTCTCCAAGCAATGGGAATGTGGCGGGAGGGTCGGATACGATGAGTATACGAGGTGGGAGATCTGATTCGTCCAGTGTGGGCATCGACGAGGGCAGGTTATCGGATGTCTCCTCGTGCCTATCACTCATGTCTTCCTCTCAATCCACCGCTCAATCTCCTTCACAATCCACCGATCAACTTCCGTTACAATCCACCGATCACCCTCCCCCTGGTTTTGACTTCCAATTCCCGCACCCGGATTGTGAGAGAGGCGAGGAAGATGACATGCTCAACGAGGGGGATCAATCTTCCATGATAAGCTTTGATAGCCCCGGGACTGGATCCATGAGCGTAGGCACCGGCAGCGACTCGTCATCGGAACACGAATGGGCCCTGTGAATGTCAGGACAATGTCGCCACCATGAAGAGGAGTCCATCTATCCTCGCACGGACCTACAGTACCCTCATTCTGCTGAGAGGTTGAAGCTCCACGTGATGTGATCAAGTGGCAGGAGTGATTGTACTGTATGTTACATACTGTATTACGAGTTTGTATTTGTAAACGGGGTGAATTGCACATGTGTTGTAATGACTGTTGAGAACATGATACAGTATATAGGTGGTTGCACCTTCAGAGTTTAACTACAATGTACATGTATTTCTGCTCTGCACTTTGTAGCATCCGGCCACGACTGAGGGACTAGCACATATAGGGGGAGATGGGGAGATGAGAAAGAAGGGAAGGGAAGAATGCCTATATGTTGCGCGTTTCAAGACATCGATTCTCATGACGTATCGCCACTTCAAATCAGACACCGGGCTGGAGCTTGGTGTGACCCTATGCAACATCCTAGAGACTCGCCTAGCACAGCCTCTACGACGGCCTCCACTAGCACTGGATCAACCCGGCGAGGACTGGCCTGGGAATGAGGGGAATTAGGAAGAGAGGGAAGAAAGGATCTCTGACATTATACATGTTTCAAAACGCCAATTCTCCTGAGGCATTGCCAAAGTATAGCAGATACTGCCTTGTATCAAAAGAGATGACTAACATAGCCTCTGTTGCAATGAAGTGCCTTGCAAAGGAGGCCAAGGCTATCCATGTATCTCAACAACACAGCAATTAGCCCTTCATTCGGTTTGGCTTGCTATATAAACCACTGTCTGCTCCCACACATTATACAACTCACTCCATCAACTACCACACACACCCTTCACATTCCTCAGCTCTCCGTACGATCCAGTACTCACACACTTTACATAATGTCCAGTCGCTTCAACTCACAAACCTACTCTCCAAAGTCCATGTCGAATCCCACACTACTCGAAGACAGAACAGGGCACAAGAGCACCCCAAGTCGAAAAGCAAGCCGCCACTCCCACACACGATTTTACGGTCCAACCTCATCGACGGCTCCCTCACGCCATCGCCAGGACGGAACATCTCACACGGGTGGCGGAAAATCTGGACCAAGCCACCACTCCAACATACGATCATACATTTCACCCTCATCGTCAGATCGCATGCACGAGTACGGAACATCTCCTACGGGCAGCGGAAATACCAGATCAAGCCGCCAAGGAAATACGCATGGCTATCGAGGCACCTCGTCTCAAATCGAGTCATCTCGTCTCCGACAGCAATTTTCTGCCACAGTGAAGACACCGACGAACGTTTCGCAGCATGGCTCTCCAGCAACCGCCCTGAGAGATGACGCTCCTGCCGATCTGAAATGGGTCCAAGAAGTGAAAGCACGGGCTATCAAGACTTTACGTGCAGCTGCCACCGAGCGGAAGAACATAGCGATTGAGACATTAGGCGAGACAGCTCTGGATCGCCAGGAGTGGATGTGCAGGACACTCGTCAGTTGATACAGCGGAACACCTTCATCCAATACGCATCATACGCTAGTGACAAGGGGCGAAGTGGAGCAGAAATTTGAGCTGAGCATGAGCAACGTCCTCCGAATTGCCGACACCAGACGGAGAATAGCTGGAACATCTGAGAAGCTGTCGCGAGCGCGAATGCGGCAACAGTCATGGGGCATTTGATCGCGGGCAGAGAGCATGTTACTGTACATTATGTACAACCCCTGTTTATAGACAGCGTTGATTGAAGATGCAATGTATCAATAACAAATAACCCCGAGAACTGCGACTATCCTGTTTCTGACGGCCTGTACATACTAAGATAGTACTGGTGCTCGTGGTATCAAAATTTTCCAGTGAAAGCCGGTTACCGTATCTGTCATAGCATATTAAGTAGCTCGGCCGCCTTGAGACTTACTGAAGCTTGAGTCACTACCTCAAAAGAGTAAAATATGAGTGCCCTCCATCACAGACTGTACTCGAGTAAGTATCAGCCCTGTATTCGTCGCCTAGACATGTTTTCTTTTTCTCTGGGCACCTGATGGTTACCACGACCAATTAACACAGACTGGTAAGTAGAGCCGCCAAAACGGTGACTTAGAATCCATGAGACAGACATCATATACATGGCGCCTGCCCAGTCGAGTTGTGAGTGGACCGAGAGGAGATCATACATGGCATGACTACGTTACGCCTGGATTGATTCATCTTGTTCAGTCCGCCTAAGATTCCGACTCTTCAGGGTACGCGTCATCCACATATAGGATAAGAACATGTTTTACTCCCCATCGAATGATCGCTATGTGTTCATCTACAAGATCTCCTCGGATCATCTCGTCTCGTGGGTCGTCGATTTTACGATCTGTTATCATTACGGATCTCTGTTTAGATACAGCCTTCGTGGCTTCGCCTATCATACACCAAACATCAATATTGAATCATTGCGATCATCAAGTGAGAGAAAATGAAACTGGGTCATGAAGCCAAGAAAAATACAGATTGACTCACCTCTAGATTTCCACAAACCGAACATCGTACCGATTTTGGTCACTGGCAAGCCCTTTATATCCTTCCAGCTAACTCTGACCAGCCGATGATCGCCGTCAAATGCATCGAGTACCTCTGTACTCTTGATATCCCGCGGCGCTCGGCGATAGAGGATATCTTGACTACCTTGAGCTCGCTTCAAAGCGACCCCTGGTAGTATCAGGCGTCAGCACAGGAGTAGAGTGGTTTGTCTTGAGAACATACGGCCATGAACTAATTCCGTGACTTCTTGAGCAAGTATATACTGTGCCCACCGTGACTTGGTATTGCTCTATTGAGATGATTTAGCCTAGTCCCAGCACACAATACGGGGAAAATCTCACATCATGCTTCTTCATATGTTTTGCGATAACGTCGAAAGGGAGAAAGGTGAATAGCTTCAGATATCGCTCGACATCTTCATCGGCCGTTCGGAAGAAAAACTGGATATTGACACTTCAGCACGATGACCTGCCCAAGGCAAATACACTCTGGGAAAGGTACGCACTTGATAGAACTCTGATACGGGTGTTCGGGTCTCATCCAGCCATACAGCATTCCCAGCGCTCTTTCCAAATTTCTCCCCAGTACTTGTTGTCAATAGCGGTATTGTCAATCCGAAAGCCCCATCTGCCCCCTTTGCCGCTTCCGTTCCCTCTCCCGAATCTGACTGCAACCGCTTGATCATCTCAATACCAGCGACAATGTTTCCCCACTGATCACTGCCTCCAACCTGCACTCTACAGCGATGATCACGATAGAGTATCGAAAAGTCGTAAGCCTGGAGAAGCTGGTACGAAAACTCGGTAAAGGATATTCCCTGATCAGTTGACATGCGACTTTTGACACTACGCAATAATCAGATTATGCATGGTGCTTGTGAAGTGAATGGCTGACCTATCTCGAGCAAGCATGACACTGACCCTCGCAGTTTTGCCCACTACCCGTAGGAACTCCAAAAAGCCCATATTCTTAAACCAGTCGTAATTGTTCAGCACCTCCAAGGTGCCTGGATCGGTCGCTCGCTGTTTCCCAAACTTCCTCTCGGAAATGTATTCGTTACCCCTTGAGAAAAACCGGTGGACTTGCGCAGAGATGCCCGCAACATTCTCTTGTAGCTGAGACGGGGAGAGGGGAGGTCGTTCTGTGGATCTACCGGAGGGGTCACCGATGGAGCCGGTCGCACCGCCGATCTATCTTGTCAATATGCACAGGATATAGTCATGTGTAACAACCACTCACTAGAGCAAGAGCTTTGTGTCCATATGACTGAAAGTGGAGAAGGGTTATGAGTGGGAGGAGGTTTCCAACATGAAGTGATGAAGCCGACGGATCGACACCACTGTATACACAGCTAGGCTTCTTGAGGTGAATACGGAGCTCAGGGCTGAAAAAGTCGATTAGACACGATGACATCTGCCCAAATGGAGCACCTACTGAGTGATAGCAGCAACAAGTCCCCTATCTTTGAGCTCATCCAGTAGCCTGGTATCGCCTAGGTCGAAAGGGTTACGGGAATAGTTGAGCCGCCGTGTAACAGCTCGCTGTCTGAGAGCTCTCCGCCATGACCTGTGGCCTAGCTGCGAAGCTCGCAAAGGCATGCTAGTCTTTGGTGTCAAGAAAAGTAGGTTTTTCAAAACATCTATAGCAAACGGTTAGCAGATATTTCTAGTTTCCGGCGGAAGATGACCTGACGTGGGATTCCGCGCACGGGCGTCTGCGGGACAGAGCAGGTGGCAAATCAATCGAGATGAACCTGTCTTTGATGACTTCAATCACTATCATTTCATGTGTAAGATCCCCTCTGATTACACAGATAGGGTCATGAAGAATCAAAGGTGGAAATGCTTTCAATACCCAATTGACTGATAATGTTGCAACTCTTAGTTCATTCTGCCATTGCCAGAATTCTTAGGCTCTCTTTCGAGTACATCTGTACCAGCACACATACCGCGTACTCGCCGTGGATGTACAGTTTCAGGCAAGACAAACCAGCGGCTAGTCTGTCCAGTCTAAGATCTTTACACGGAAACAGACCATTTGTCAGTCCCAGATAGGCTTGCGGTACCCCCACAGCCCCTTTGAGCCTTCCTATCACACAGAGTTGCAGTCTGTCGAAAGTGTTGGGGACATTTTTAGGGGTGTTTTTTGTAAAATTTGGGGGAGACTTTAATATAAAGGACGAATGGCACCTCTGGCGTTTCATCCACCTCCATTGAGAATGACGACATTGAGCTCAAAGGAGGGCATCCAGTGAACCTTTTAGTCCAGGGTAGACTCGGTGGAAGACTGTCTCAAGCAAAGATCACATCCATTCATGGTTGAAACTCCGCTCTCTCAAGATTTGTAAGCAGAGTCGCCACCGAGGGGTATAAAATACTGTAAAAATCCCAGCCTTCACCCCAATCAATCGCGAATTCTACATTTTTCATTCGACTCCGAAATACACATTCCGAAATACACAAGAACATGACATCTTCGAGCGAACCCCCAATCGTACGCCGATCGGCTTCTGCACAACCAGTATCGTCCTTCGGTGGATCAGGTAGAGCACCCTCCGATTCGAGGGGAGGAAGCATACGTCGGTTTTTTCATAGGCTCGTTTCCAAGGTGCGCGGAGCGAGCTCCATCGGCACCGGCACCGGCACCTCAGAGGCCTCAGCGAGCCTCCTTGGGAACAGTGGCACGGGAACTCGAGACGATGTGCAAACGCTCGATGCATTGCACAGTAAGATCTTCTCATTGTTGGAGACGAGCCCAAACCGTCCAGATGCCTGGAAGGAAGCGGTAAGCTACTGCTCGATAGATGTTGGGCACGACTTATCATGTTGTCTGTAGGGAAAGGTCGTTCAAGAAAAGAGTGTCAGTGAATACGTCCGGGAGATTCAAAGAACCAGTATCTCTGAAGGACAACAATCGCATCTCAGAGCCATCCAGACTTATATGACCTCACTCCCAGAGACTCATAGCAAGACAGCCAGAAAGGCCCTCAAATCCTCAGCTACAGAAGCTGTCCTCTTCTTGGCAGCTGGCGACGACGAGGCACGGAAAGCCACCGCTACCAGATACACAAAGTTCATGGAGGTGCACAACAAACACAAATCCGCTTTCGACACTTTGTGAAGACAAATCCACTTTCGACACTTTGTGAAGACCAGATTCTTGAAAATGATTGGCAGACTTACAGTGCTCGTTCAGGGGAGCGGAGATATACCCATTTGTATTCAACTTTTTGTACATAATTGATTTGTGTCCAATCACCACCAATTACCCTATCTGTACCATGCTTCACACACACCAAATTACCGCTCATGCATATGATTACAGTTAGCCTAGCTTCACTCTCAACGGTTAAAAAGGGCGCAAAAGTGGCAAGCACGATATCTCCATTCACAAATGATCACTCCGCCACTGTTTCATGATGGCCATTTCGCCTTGCCACCAATCAAGGTAACCCTCTGTTCAAGGACCTCTACGGACTGATGTTGGTCATTCGTTTGGATCATGTCCACTGTCATTACGAATTGAGAAGATGGATCGCCCTGTACTAGCGTGAAGTACCTAAAAGTCTAACAAGTGTGGCCCTTCTTTCTCTCAGGTAATCCTTCCGAGATTGCATGGACGTTGATGAGTTTTGGGGTATTGGGGTAATATGACCGTGACCGTAACAAGTTTATTCAGTTATCGTAGCTGTAAAGGGGGAAATCCCCGGCACTCTTTACTGTACATTCATGACTTGGGGGAATTTTAGCTTGAAGAAGAAATAATTTATCCGTCGTCTTGGCCTAATATCTCAACGGTGGACACATATTAAACGTTTCAGTCCCGCGTACCCTCGGTGGAAGACGATCTCTAGAAAGGATCACATCCATTCATATTAAGAAGTCTGCCAGCGAGTATTTCTGAGCAGACTCGCCACCAATGAGCATAAAGCAGTGTGGAAAGGCTTCGAACTGACTCTCTCATCAATCCACATCTAACATCTACCCTGCATTCATCCTACATCTCTCATCTATCCTGCGTCTGTCACTGCCCTGATGGCAGAGGAGTACACCCCACCAATTTATCTTTCACAAGTAGCGAGTTCCAATGACGACCCTCGCTCAGGGGACTTGGCACGCTATTCAATGCCCATGATGCGACGTGCGTTTGCGACATTGGGGTCTACAATGACGGCGACCATCAGATCCTCATTTGCTGGTTTTCGCAGAACGAACGATCCGGATCCTCTCACTGCTCTTTCCGCCCGTACAAGGAGGAAAGCAAGGAGAAATGATACAGAGGCTTACAATGCTTTGGTGAGTAACTCATCCAATCTCTTTTGTTTGCGCCAACCTGCTTTCCACACTCCTCAGGTGACTTTGTTCCGGGGCCAGATGGCAGGTAATCCAAGCTACACTCGCCATAGCTTCAGAGACACCACTCCCGAATCTCTCGCCACTTTCCTCGACAACCAAAGGACTACACAAGCCAGCACAGCTGCTGGATCCATCAGAACGTGGTTGAACTATCCAAGCACTGATAATTTGAGGGCTGCTGTGCGAGACTTCATGTCCTATTCAAACGTCGAAATGAAAACCATCTTGGCAATTGAAAAGAGAGTGCCGCTTGATGTGCCTACACCAACACCAACGATCCGGGATCACACATCTGCAGGAGCTGGAAGCACTGTTTAGAGTTATACCCATTTTGTATGTATGCATCAGGTGACAACAAACCCTCCACGATACGTCATGAATCGTCTCCCATGAATGTACGACCCTTCTTCTTTCGGAAATTACATATTAGACAGCATAGATGTCCGTCAGCTTTGTATAATATTTGCTGTGTGACCCTCATAAGAAGACAGTTGTTGTCAACCGACTCTTCATTGACCATAAAGCAGTCATTCTCTCACATGCACTTCATACACTACAAACGACACGAGAGTATCTGATTTGACATTCGTTTTCAAGCATCTCATCCACACAAGTTGTCCGGATTTTCCTGCACTATGTATGCAGTAATCAGTTCATTATGAGCCTGACTGGAACAATCGTTCTGATGCCATGCATCTGATGACTGAACGGACCGTCTCATTTGATCCTTGTATGAGAGCTCCTTTACCATTTGCAGCACTAAAATTGAAACCCTTGCAACTCTGAGAATAGAGTAGGCATTCCCTGATCGAAGGTAGATACACTCAGAGGAACGCTCCAATTCAGCCATCCATACGCACGGACTTACCATCTTGTCTGGTGTCATGTGGACCTCGAACTGATTATATGAAATTTGACCGTTGAGTAAATAGAGTGCTTCAGCTATAGCTCACAACGTTCGGTCCTCTGCAAAAGAGTAGTGTATCCGGATTTAGCACCATAAAAGGTCCGCACAGCAATCAAAACACAGCCTCCGACGCACGCTCCGTCGGAGGTGAATGCCTCCCTCCCGCTCTGCCTCTGATCCCTCCGGCCTATCGACTTTTTGGGGTTATGTCTCTGAATACTTCCTACCTAGGAGGGGTTTTACTCAAAGGAGGGAGATTCTTCCGGCGTTTTGTCCGGCGCCGTTCATAATGACGACATTGAACTCAATGGAGAGCATGTAGTGAACGTTTCAGTCTCTGGCGTCCTCGGTGGAAGACAATAACTAGAAAGGACCACCACATCCATACATGTCAAAACTCCGCCGCCGAGTATTTGTAAGCAGAGCCACCAATGGGTATAAAGCGGTGTGAAAAGGTCTCAAACTGACTCTCTCATCAATCCACATCCAGCATTTATCCTCAATCTATCCTACATCTATCCTACATCATTCATCGACTCTACATCTATCATCGATTCCAAATCAGTCACTGCGCCACTACTACACAAGAATATGAACGAAGTCGGCTATAGTCAGGTAGCTGTCAGGACCCGCTAGGACCAATACAGCTAGTAGTATCTTAACTTCCCTGAAGTTAAGATAAGAGTACATGGTATATAAAGACTAGAATTAGATTACGAGTTCCCCAGAGAATGTATCTCTTGTCGCTTTAGTTATTATTCTAGTTCTCCCAGTCTAGGTCTCGCCCAGAGGCAGTTCCTACCCCCAAGTTGCCGTCCTGACAGTAGCGCGTTCCAATTTCGATGAGACCATAGGGGACCCACCGACCCCACACTCCCAGTCAAGCCGACAGGGGTCTGACGCAATGGGGTTCATGCCGCTGAAGACCATCAGATCTATATTGCCTTTCCGCAAAAACACAAAATACGATTCGGATCCTGTCACTGCTCTTTCCGTGCGGACAAAGTCAAAGGCATACAAATCAGACAGCAAAACAGAGGCTTGGACAGCGTTGGTGAGCAATACACTACGTCCACTCATCACCTAACTGATCACGATATTCCTTAGGTGAATGTGTTCCGGGGCGAAGCAGGAGGAAACAGACGCTACTCTCGCTATAGCTGGGCAAGAACGGACCCTGGATCTCTCGCTAGTCTTCTCGACAGACGAAATACTCAGAAGGCCACAACAGCTGCCCAATCGCTCAGAACGTATTTGAAGGAAGATGGTCGACATCACCTAGCGGCTGCGGTGCGATCGTTCATGTCCTTTTCCAACGTCGATGATGATACCATCCAAACGATTGAACAATCATTGCAGACACAGGCACAAGAGCAGACCAACACGGTACCCGTTGTCACTTCTGCATTCGGAGCTTGAGGCTCTGAATCAGCTCACATTACTGATATCATTCGGTGATGTGATAGGGCTATACCCATTTTGTATCTATGCATGAGATGACGACAAACCCTCCACCAGACGCAGTTGAATCATGCCCCATGGATATCATGAATATGAGGCCCTTCGTCCTAGCACAGATGCCCGTGAGCTTGGTATAATCTTTGCTGTGGGAGGGACCCTTGTTAAGCTGTGTCAGAAGACTGTTGTTGTCATTCAACTCGCCATTGACCATACAGCAGTCCTTCTCTTGCACTTTATACACTACGAACGACACGAGGATGTCTGCGCCATCAGATTCAACATTCATTTTCAAATCACTTCATCAAATCTGACTCTCACAAGATGTCCAAAGTTTTCTGCACTATATATGTGCAGTAATCATTGCATAGAATTTCACTATGCAACTGATGAGCATCCATCTTGATGCCATGCATCTGATGACTATACAGACGCCCTCATTTGATCACTGTCGAAGAACCCCCTGACTATTTGCAGTACGGAGAGACGCTCCACTAGTTTTGGCGATCCGTATACGCGGACCCCACGCTCTTTCCTGTGTACTTCAAGATGTTTATATGAAATTCGATCATTGAGCAAGAAGTGTCGGTACTTGACAAGGTAGACGAAAAGTATTTGAATCTCGACGTGTATTCATCTATAGTCTACGAGTGATAGGCATATCCCTGATTGCCTCCTCTGGCGAGTGTTTTCTCATCTCTGGTGCTCTCCTCGAAGAAATGAGGCCTCAAGCTCTTTCGATATTTGAAACGGTAGATAATTCATGTCCCGCTATAGTATGATTTATCTAACTCAGTCAGCATACACCATTATCAGAGATCAGGATTGTGAATGGTACAGTATCACTTACGGGGATCCGCAACAGGGGCATTTGACATGCTCGACATAAATGAGCTTTACGGCTCTTTTCCCTACCGATGATTCCGCCACTGTGATTCCTACCATTCCATCTACATACCAATCTGGCTCTACCGAGATCAAGTCTTGAGGAAAATGATTTGGTTCTACACCGACCGAATAAATATTTACAGTCTCTCCTACGTAATCTGGTTTCACCGGTATATCCTCCATAAAACTCGCAAGTTGTACACCAACTTTCGCCATTGTAAGGAAGATATGACCTAAATCCCTTTGATTGGCAGGTAAGAAATGTAAATTTCGTGTATGTTGTAATATCTTTGAAGGTAACATTCCACGATGTAGGTAAACCGAATGGAATAGATCGTTTTCATTTTTGTTATCGTGAGAAACGAGTATCTCATTGAGTAGATCATCGAATGGCGTATTTGTTGATTCTGTCGTTAGAGCATCGAAAACTTCATTGGCAGAGTACAGGTTCCAGTCGAAAGATTGAAAACATTGATAAGGAGCATGTATAACTAGTCGTTGAGCATGTACGAATAGAGATCGTGGTGATTGTGATTGTCCTCCTTCATAATTGTACACAATCTCGAAATCGCATGCCCGATTGATCACGTCGGTACCGTAAGAAACATGTGTCAAAGAGGTGAATTTGTCGAGGTATTGTCGAGGTATAAATGATAACGAACCAATACGATCACATGCTTCACCATCACGAATCACTAGATGGGTCGTTGTTTTTAGTAAAGCGACTTTACGATCGAAAGCGGTACGAGAGTTAGGGACCAAAGATGATCGCTCTTCTTCAGAAAGTACCTGGAGATTCTGATGGATGAAAAGAGTCAGCTTAGGTTACTCGCAGAAACGTAAATTGTACTGCACATGAGCTAGCGTACCGGTACTCACTTTCACCTTGATAGGTTGTCCCTTATCCCCATTAGGCATAGACAAACACATTTCCAAGCCCTCAAAAACCATATCCACATTCCCTTTATCCAGCTCTATCGTCCCATACAGCTCCTTCGCGAATCGTTCATGATAATTCTTACAACAACGTATCAAGGCACATATCGAATTCTTGGATTTACAAGACACCAAGTCGGCAAGGATACGGTTGTTGATTTCGTGAGGGAATGGTAGAGGTTTTAAACAATCTGGGAACGGTAGTGATTTACTGTCCATATCGGTATCCGAGGATGGCAGTGATCTACAGTCCATATCCGGAGATGGTAGTGATCTGCAGTCCATATCCGGGGATGATAGTGATTTACAGTCCATATCCGGATCTGGAATCGATTCCGTACTATCTAGAGTGAGCGCTGATAGCGATTCACAGTCCAGGTCTGAGAAAGTATCGCTTGATTGGGAATGAGAAGGCGACGAGGGAGCCGACTCTGAAGAAGTCATTTATGTTCTTGGTATGAGTGTTAGTCGGCAAGAACAAGTAGTAGTGGATGAAAAGTCTCAAACAAAGAGCAGTTGAATCTCTCATTCTCTTACATATATATAGATCCCATCCCATTTCAATAGCTACTCTACTCTATTCTACCCGGTGATTGATGATAAACAAAAAACAAAAACCAAAATTGTTCATGTAAAACACGCCGAAACCCATTCAGGGTTTCGGTGTTTCGGCAGTCCGGGCAACATGTAACAGATTTCTCTTTTGTTCGCCACCCTCGATCACATGTGGCGTTATCTTGGAGGTATGACATATCAAAGACGTACATGCAACAAATTCGTCAAAGCAATTTATACTAATCGCTACTGAGCCGGAACATCTACACAGAAGCACTCAGAACACAATCACTAATTCTTTCTCTGACAATATTCTGCCGATCAACGGCCAACGTACCATATCTCTTCTGTTCCACATAGTACCAAATATACATCCAGCTCGGACCCACGATCATTGTAGCCTAATAATCAACTGAAATAGTCAGCAAAGTGCATTATGATCCTGAAAACGTCACTCACTATTGACCGCAGCAGGGACAATCTTCGTCTTGACCATCGCCGTAAAACCAAATATTCCTGAAGAGATCAGGGACATTCTGCAAGACTGAGCGTTCTGGTGGGTCCATCTCCTCCAGATAGTCTTGGAATTCCTTAGCGGTAGACATGATGGTTCGTTGTACCCATCTGTCGTTGATATTGACATCGCTAAAGTAAAGATGAATTGACTCGGTCTTGAATTCTCTGCGATCCCCATGTTCTGCGATCCAGAAAATCGAGTCTGTGATGGTCCTTAAAGCCTCGCGGGGAGCGTAATCACCGGGATCTCCGTGGTAGAAGAGATGAATATGTCGAGCTCTTGTCCATAGGCAGTCCGGTATAGTCGATCCGTGAAGGTAACAAGCGTCAAACAGCTTGTTTCTATCGTCCTGGTTCGTATCGTCCTGGTTCGCCTTATCCTGGTTCATATCATCCTGGTTTGTATCATCCTTCTCCTTAGCCTTGCCGCTTTTCTTCGTATCGTCACTCTCATTTGACTTGTCGTCCTGATTCGTATCATGGTTCTTGTTTGCGTCGCTATCGCCCTTTGCGTCGCCACTGTTATTCCCATGGTCATTCTTATTCCCATTGTCATTCTTACTCCCTGCGTCGATCTGATTCGCATTGGCGCCCTGATTCGCGCCGCCGCTTTGACTGGGACCGCCATTCTGATTCTCATCTCCATTCTCGTCCGTATTCTCACTTTGACTCACATTCCCTCCTGCGGCATGAATATTATGAGATAGCATCTTCTCCATGAGATGGTCTACCATAGAGATATCGAGTCCCTCGAAATGAAAGCACTGATTTGGTGTATATGGCTTCATCTTTAGAATCCGGGGTAGATCATCAAGTATATTCGATGTACTGAGCTGCACCCATCCATCGACTACTGCCCAACGTATAGCGTTGAGACCATAAGCGACATGAGTGAGATTTGAAAGTTTGACTTGATCGGGATGTTGTCTCGGGCCGCGCGCAAAGCTGCCCAAGCGAGAAACGGCTTCGTGATCGCGGATGATCAATTTCTTGACAGAGTTCAGCAGAGTGATTTTTCGATAAAAGGCCGCTTCGTCGAAGGGAACTAGCATGAGGATCTCTCTGTCTGAGTCTGAAGAGTCACTTGAATAGTACGTAGGAGGAGGGGGAATGTGACGTGTAGATGGGGCTGGAGAAACACGAGTGGCGAAGAACGGATGAGGGGGAAAATAAGTGGACCGTGGAGGAGAGGAGAGTTCAAGTGTGAACATAGGAGAATCAAGTGGAGAAGGCAATGAAGGTGAAGGTGGAGGCTGTGGTGGCTATGAAATGTCAGATATTGAAATCAAGGGTTTTACTGTAGGAGCGATCCCCAATCCTCTTCTTGTTCCTCTATCGACAACAACCTTACCTTTTGAATCTTTTTCTTCCTCCTTAACTCCTCAGGAATTTTACGGTAACTCAAATCCGACTCTAATCCTACCAATACATTATCAACTGTATTTTTATCAAGATCCAGTCGCTCATAAAGCTTCGCAGAGAACCTATCGTAGAAATCTTGACAACAGAGTATAAGTGAACGTAGCGTACGTTGGTTTGAGTTTACTAATAAATAAGAGAGGATCCGATTATTGATCTCGGATGGGAAAGGAAAGGGTCGTAGAGGTTTAGTGGGGACTTTGAACGGTTGACGTATTATTGACTTCGACATGGCAGTGGCGAAGAAAGTGTTATAAGGTGGAAGGATTGAGAGAATGAAGGGAGAAAAGAGAAGAGATACAAATGTCCGTAGGGAGGTTATGAGTGGGTTATTATTTGCTTGTGTCTTAAGAATCAATACAGAGAGTAGCAGAAGAATGTTATGGTAAGGAGAGAAGAGAGAAGAAAGAAGGAAACAAGAAGTGAAAGTAAAGAGGTTACTACTGTACATGTCAAGCGATTTACGTAATTTTCCAAGCAGTATCTTCCTGCAGTTCAGTCGCAGACATGTCACAATTAGAAAATTTAATATGTAGAACACTGGAATACAGCAGTCTAACACGTGCACAGAGGGAGACAATGCATCATACTTGCATTTCAAAAACACGATAGATAAGGACATTATACAGCGTGAGACTCAGATACCAAACACCTCAAAAGCAACCTCCTTCTCCTGTCCATCCCTATCGAGGATCTGCAAAACAGGTACAAAAGTCACACAGATCTCTCTATCGTTGATAATCTGTTCAACCAAATTCTCAACTATAACAATCATCTCATCAGTAATCGTCTAGAACCGGAAAATAAAGAAACCTCGAACTCACGTGATGAATGTATGATAGAAACAACATGATATACCTTCATACTTACTGCTCGGTCTAAGATCTCAAACAACTCTGAAGGTATTGGAGCTGGAACTTCTTGCAGGTCTACAACAACGATAAAAGCTCCATTAGGTCTGACTAAGGGAGAATGATAACTCACCACGAAGGAAAATCAATGCTCTCGATCCTCGTGTCACCGAGCCAGAAGTTATGCTTCTCTCCCAGCTCCAGCTGGAACCGCTACCCGTGGAATAGATAGGACGCAGTTCATCTTCTTCATCTTCGTCCTCGTGCTCTTCGTCATTTGACTCCTCAGGCTCCTTGACAGCACCTTCCATCTCGACCGAGTCCACAGTCCGTCCCGTATGTACGTTGACCTGGAATTCTACCAAAGCACCTCTAGGCAGTTCTTTCGCTCTGACAAAAACGACAGGTGCCCTCTGGAATCCATTCTATAACAGATTAGCGTCATTCGATGCTCGCGAAGACCCAAACTTTAGATACCGAAACTCGCGAGTAGCGCGCAAATGGATTAAACTTACATCTCTTGCCCAAATTGACCATGCTCGCCTAACAACCTCTGATCCCTCTCCATCAACCCGCCCTGCAAACCAGCCAACACAGCTCTCACCCCATCCTTTCCATCCGCCTCCGGTAGAATTCCGACTTCGTAGTACCTCCAAGATTCTACGGACGTGCTGTAATGCCAGAATAGCTTGATGTGGGTACTCAGAGTTTGGAGGGGCGGGTGGGAGAGGCAAAGTGAGTGAAACAGGAAGAAGTGGGATTTGGCCAGCGAGATGGACTCTTTCGTTAACCTTTCTTATATCAGTGATTGAAGTCCCTTAGTAAATTGAACCTGGTCAATGGAAAGGAGGATAGGGGAAGAGGGGAACACACAATGACAGCTTGGGAATATGGTCCAATATTCGCTGGAGCCCAATAACTCAATCCCTGAACATGCAGAGCTTGTCGTCCTCCGATTCTCGGCCTTTCATCTGAAGCTCCGTTTGGCCGATCATCGAATCCAGCAACCTCTAGCCTCACAAGCTGACCAGCCGGTAGAGGGACTGCGACGGTAGCTCGACTAGGTGGAGAAGTGCCGAAGAAGGTAGTATATGCCTTGTTTGCTTGAGCGAACAGTGACATTGATGGGAGTAAGAGAGTGATGTGTGTTGCGTGTAAGGGGAGGGAAAGTGAATGAGATTCCAATAATTCTATATATAGTCAGCGGTGTTGATATCGAGAGAGATCTAGACAGATTGGCGACGGACTGAGGGATACGTACTGGAGAGAGAATTGAAACATCTTGTGACTTCGTCTCCTATATTCTCATCTGACAGAGAACGTCCGTCGATGGAGGCTGTAAACCACCTTCCTCGACTTGCAAAGCGGATATTATCCAGATTCCGCGATTCATCATTTGTGTCCAGCGCCTCCAAACTCGTGACCATTTCGCTCACGGCGTCATTCACTTTCACCGCCACACTGTTCGCCGCATCATCTTCATCCAGTTTCACAACCTTGCTCCAGCTACCTATCTCTTCCTCCAACTCTCTAGAAATCTCATCGAGTCCATCCTGCCTCTCGTCCTCGTTAAACCCCAACATCTCCCTCAACTCCTCCACACTTGGCTTCGTCCAACCAACCTTCTCTTCCAGCTCTGCCTCTTCCACTTTAAGATACGCCACCGGATACGGTTCTGGATCAGTGACGATCACTCTTGTTTTTACGAGTTTAAGTCGATGAGAGAAGAGTGGGCTCGATAATGTTAATGTCTCATATTCTCCTCCTTCACCAGCAGGATGTGAACCATATTCCGCTTCCTATAACTCTGTCAGCTAGTTCAAGAATCTATTACTCGTGTAAGCTGACTAGACGAGCAAGTAATGGTCGGACTTGAGCAAGACTCTTTCCGACTAGGTTGATGCCTAATCCGACTCCTGCTACCTTGACCAATATAGCTTCGAGACCACTGGAGATCATACGGTCCAACAAAGGGAGTTGCGGTTCTTGCCACAAGAAAGACAGTGATACAAGTCCAAGTCGACCACAAACATGCTCTATTCGAAGTCGTTGGTAATTTGATAATATAGCTCCAGAAGCCAGTGCGGTTGCTTCTGGATGACGTTCCTGTAACATTGATCAGTTGACTCTCTTCTCTCTCTTTTTTTTGCCCTCTCTTTCTCTCCCACTCTCACTCTCACTCTCTCTTTCTTTCTTTCTCTCTGTCCTATTCAAGATCGGTGACATTGCCAGGCCAAACATACCTTGACTTTCTTGAGTAACGTCGTAAGATCCTCAGTCTCATCGCCAACACTCCCACTCCCTTCACCACCCTTAAGTCGACTCCCATACTCTGCTCCCCGTTCAACAGCCTTGCCTTTGATTGTACGGGTATACAACGGCAATCCAAGTGCTCGAGCTATGAGCGGAAGAAGCTGAGTTCCGACAGACTGATACATATGAGAGTCGAGCTCATCTACACCGTTCGATGAGCTTCAGATTTTCATCTTTTTCCTTCCGTAAGCTCACCTGTGCCAGGCTCTGGCTGGAGCGTTGCAACAGCTACCAGCTCATGTCCATTCGCGACGCAGTGCAAAAGGTTGAACGTGGAGTCTTTCCCTCCTGACACGAGGCCTATCACCTTGTGCTTGACCCCAGGTAGATCGACCATCGTCCCGGGACGAGTATACCGAAAGATAAAATGAGTATTGATCCCCTTACGCACCAAAGCCAAAAAAACAACCTGACAGGTGGAGGCAGCCGCGGAGATCATCTGGAGTCCGTCAAGTGAAGGTTGACGGAAGCAAATTATCCGTTTAGTGGTTCCTGGAAAAACCAACTCGAAGCAAAAAGTGACTACAGTCGATTCTCCATTTCTCCATTCTTCCGCTTCCCCCCAAAACAACATCCCAGTCACGACCATTGACACCACTACGAGGGCGAGCCTCAAGCCACTCAGTGACGCGCTGGTAGAGCTTTAAAGAACACAAGAGTGTTATCTGTGTATACCCCGAATTGTCTCCACCATTGGGCGCGTCTCCCTTCACCATGTCGACTCCTTCTTCGACGCAATGGCACAGCATAACACCCCAGACGCGCCCTCTAACATTATCGATCCTTGAGCTCACACCTCTCGCTCTTACCCTGGCGCTCACTCTCGCCCCAATCTCGTCCAATCACCCTAGTACGCCTGGATCTGGGCGGAAGAAAAAATATCAACGGCGACGAGAAAGCGATGACGAGGGTGTCACTGACGACGATCATGCAAACACCTCTTCAAGTCTTCCAGGTAGCTGGCCAAATCTACTGGGTGAAGGGACGAGCTTCAAAGATATATTATCTCATGGTGTGGTTGTTTCGGTCAATGGACAACCTTGGAACCGGATCGTAGCGCACGTCAGTGACGATGATGGTGATGATGTTCCATTAGATGCGGAAGGAGATGCAGCAGAGGGCGAAGAAGCTTGGTCAGATATGGAGAGAGCGGGTGAGGAGAATGATAGTGGATCCGGAGGTGAGGAAGGCGGTGTCACAAGGCGTCGACCACGTAGAGCTAGGTTTAGACTCAGTGCAGGTAATGCTGTCAAGGGTGAAAAAGAGGTGAGAAAGAGAAGTGGGAAGGAATGTAAAAGTGGAGAGAAGGATAGAGCGGTCGTTGTCGTCTACGGTCTCAGCCCAGGAAAGGAATACGAAATCGAGTTGAAAGTGGTTGGCTTGTCAGGAGAAGATTCTCTGGGTAAATCGAATCAGATGTCCATTTGATACTTTTGCTGACCTGGACAGTATCCAACGCGATCGTCATCCCTCCTTCTCCATCTCCCCATACTTCTTTGCTCCCGCGTTCACGAGCCAACTCTTTACGCTCACGATCCCGTCCTCGATCACGATCAAATTCTATCAATGCTTCTCATCCAGGCCATCCTCCTTCTCCACTTGGCCAAGACCTGATCTCGGCCGCTATCACCCCACCATCTAACGGAGACCTGTCCTCAGCTACTGTTTTCGTGCCTGTTGATTCACAAGCAGCTCAACTTCAGCATTTGATCGCCACGGCACAGGCTGAGAAAGACATTCTTCAGGCGCAGATCAAGGAGGCTCGTCGATCGTCCCAACGTGCTGAAGCAGCATTACGTCTCGAGATCGAGTCTGTGAAGAAAGCTATTGAAAAAGCTGGAGGGATGGATATGCGGGCCAAGCAGAAAGCCTTGGCTTTGCAAGAGCAGGTGAAGCAGGGTTGGGCAGGAGCCGAGTCCGCGGAAGCTGAGACTACCGCGGTTGATGAAGGCTTGGCAGAGCTCGAAGCAAGGCTTGAAGGTGTTTTGCAGGAGGTTGAGATTGTACGGAATGAGTGGAAGGATGTCAAGGATAAAGAAGAAGAGGTCCGGGAACGAGAAAAGAAAATGCGTGGAGAAGAGGACAAGAAGCTAGTCGAGGTGGTTGCCAAGATGGACAAACTCCGAGTCAGGAAAGAGAAGAAAGAGGCAGAACGTGCTGAGCTGGAGAAGAGATTAGAGGAGCTTGAGAAAGCAAGGGAAGAGGCTGAACGGCGTAATGAGGAGGAACGAAATTTACGTCGGTCGACTGGACCTCATCAAGCGAACCACGGGCGATGGGACGAATGGCACGGCGCCGAGCATGGACGATCTTTATCAGCTCATCCGAGCTTGAGTAACCTTTCAGGACAATACGCAGCTGGACCAGCATACAGACCAAGAGGCGCACCAGGATATCAACCACGTTTCCCATCTGCTGGTACTAGTCGAGCTCCTACTGCCGGTGGTGCTGCTCAGCCTCAGCCTAGTCCCACACACAGCCACGCTTTTTACCCACTACAACATCCCGTACCGCCTTCTGGATCAAACACTTCTCCAGCTCTACGTGCTCCTGTTCCTGGAAGAGGCGTGGGAGGCGGTACGAATATCGCTGCTCTACCTTTTCATCCATTACATCATGATGCCCAACAACAACAGCAACAACATCATACAGCACTCATGCCACCTCAACTTCAACACAGGATTTATCTCCCACATCACACTCATCATACACGACCACGACCTGCACCAACATTTCATCCACCTCCTAGTGTCTTGGCCGAACAACAACAGCATCAACATCAACATAACCAACATCAGCATCAGCATCAACAACAACAACAGACATCTCTCGCTGCTCCTGCATTCCCACCATTACCAAGCCAGAATCAGACCGGCAACAACAACAACAGCAATAACAACACCAGTGGGAGTGGAAATGGTAAAGGATCACTCAACTCGATTTCATCAACTTCAGCCTCAGGTCCCAGTCTAGCAAGTATAGTGACTCGAGCTGTTTTATCACCTACATCAGCTTTAGTACAAAATACATCATCGACTCCGATAATTCCGACTTCTCCAACTCCCAACTCAAATTCCACTTCCACTTCTACACCTCACTCGAATAACTCTATATCACTCTCGACACCTACATCAACACCAACAACGAAGATAAAATTCTCACCTCCGACTATTTCTCCCTCACCAACACCACCACCACCACCACCACCTTCTAATTTCACGTCTACTTCCACTTCTACGACGACAACGACAACGCCTTGGGAATCACGTGAATTTCCAGCTTTGGGAGGTATTTCTCCTTGGACCAATATCAATATCTTACCTACTAGAAGTACGACTCCTAATAGTTGGCTTAATGCTGCTCAGACCCAGACTCAGAATCAGAACCAAAACCAGAACCAGGCGGGTCAGGGTAGAGAAAGTCCAGCTGGGGTCGGTGGTGGTAGTTCGAGTGTAGGAGGACGTAAAACTACAGGAGAAAGTTATATTAGTTAAACTACAGGAGAAAGTCATATGAGTCAAAGTACAGGAGAAAGTTATATGAGTTAAACTACAGGAGAGAGTTGAAGTTATATGAGTTGATCGTATATCCTTGCTTGCTATATGATATGACATGACGAGATGAGATGAGATGAGTAGGAAGAGGACAAGAAACGATTGAGTTTTGTTTCTTTATCGCTCGTATGCATTCAACTCGACCATACGCACGAGATGTCTCTACGCACAATTCACAGTTCACATTACCGGTACTTTATATTTTCATTCCCTTCCTGATCGCGCTTGTTCAGAAGATTGCTTGTCAATTTTTGTTCACCTCGATCACTATTCGACAATGATGTCAAAGACATGATTGCATAGAGCGAGACCGATGAAGTTTTGAAGATATTTCAAGATGAAACGGTAGACTTGATGCAAATGACTGGGAGAAACATGTTCAACTTGAAAAGGTCACAGTACAGACTTTGAGCAATTCACACCTGCAAGGGATAAATCAAAGGGCCTAAACGACTTCGAGTTGTGCCGTTGCCCTGCACCTCAAAAATGTTTGCTTTGTGCACCGCTAACCCCGTTCGAAAGACGTCATTCATCTAACTCATGATCATCACCATGCTTTTTGATACGGAAAATAAATAGATAGCGCCAGGGGAACCACCCAAGGACCAGTACCCGATGAGGGAAGGAGGAAGGAGAGGTATGGTATACTACAAACGCTCGAGGTAATCTAGACAAACAGAAACCAACTTGGGTAAATCTCAGCTAGTAAAAGCCAGTAGGCTGAGCCATCATTCCGCCACCATTCATCATACCGCCGTTTGGTTGAAAGCCACTGAATAACGTAAGCTTCGTTCGTGTAGTGTTGATGTTGAACGCGATAGCTTACGTTGGTCCACCAATCATTAACCGTCCGCCGAGACCTGATCCTAACAGACTGCTTGATTCTCCATCTGGCTCCTCCTTCTTGGTCTTCTCCAGCAGCTCCTTGACCTGCTTCTCCAGTGCCGCGACCTTGTTGACCTGGTCCCGCTGTAGTTGTAGGACGTATGGCTTGGAATAATCGGAGAGTCCGAAACGCCATGCCTGCCAAGATCAGCGTTTAATCCCCAGTGCAAAATAAAACTCGCCATCTCCTCAACAAAGTCTGGCCGGACAAGCTCAAAGCATACGTAAAGAATAGCAGCAAAGGCGTCCTTGTTACCAATCGAGACGAAGTACCCAGCAAGTTCCTCAGCAACAGCGATATCTTTTGATGCTGCCGCGGTCTCGAGTGCGTCACGCCATAATCGGTCTGCCTTTGACAGACCAAGCGACTCGTCGTACATGTGATTGAGCTAAGCTGGTCAGCACGTCCCCATACGTGATATGACCGGTACTTACACGGTAAAGGAGGGCAGCGATACGTCGGAATTCCAATAGCTCGTGGCTCTCCAGTCGCCTAGCCAGCTTAATTGCGTCGTACTGGTCATAGGTCTCTAGACTGCTTCGGAGTGTAACATGGTCCTCCTCTTCGATGAGCAAGTCGTTGTATGCCTCGTTGACAACAGCGATGTTGAGCTTCTGTGTACCAATGAGGTACGGCTTCGAGAGAGGAAGGTGGTCCTCGTTCTGCAGGATCTTGACGACACGGCCGTGATCAAGACGGGGAGACAAAGCTGCGAGAAGGTCTGGAAGGAGGTTGGGCTGAAAACGGGATCAGTAATAGACTACTTTGTCAGCAGTTCTGGGCTCACTTGGTTCTGGAGGTAGAAGGTAACAGCTCGGTAGGCAATCTCCATGTTGGCGACTTTGACGACAACCTTCTTGAACTGGTCGTGATCCCATTCGGCGAGTCGTTCCATCATAGCCAAAGCAGCGTTGTCAGGTTCATCTATTTGGAGACGCAGTTAGATGGGTGAAGACGACATTGCAAGTGGGGGAAATGCATCCGTCAGCTGCGCATTCAGTCGACGATGTGGAGCACTAACCGTAGACAATGTAGAGGAAAACGAGTTCAGGCCAAAGATGAGCCTGCTCAGCAGCACGGATGACTTTGGGCTACAGAACGGGCGATGAATCAGCTAGTCTGATAGGCTTGCGTTGCAGAACTCACGATGTTGACTCTTTGCCAGAACAGCTTCAGGTGCTCCATAACTGCAAGCGTAAGCTAGGCCTCATGCTATGCGTGCGTGCAGCTTACGTTTCTCTGGTCTGTACTTGGCATACAGGACGCTGAGTTCGGTGAACATGCCCTAGACGTTGTCAGCTTGGCTGATACTTAGCGACCTTGAAGCTGACCATGTGTGCTCGTTCCAATCCCAAGCCGCCCTCCATAAGTGAGATGATCTCGTCAAAGTAGCCGTTCCTCTCGTACAGCGAGAGCAATGCTGGTAGCTCCTCAGCATGGACCTATACTCTGGTCAGCGTGCTCGGAATGCACAGCAAACAGCGCACAATGAGGTTGAGACCACAAATCTGAGCCAGTCGGAACTCCTTCTTATCGACACATGCGGCGTTGACCTGCTTCCATACCCTGAAATAGTCAGCTTTAACCCGAATAGAGAGAAACCACGCGGCTCACTGAGTATTGCCAGCCTTCCGTGCAGCATCGACAGCTGCTTGGTTCTCTCCGAGGTAGATGAGAGTAGTCGCTAGTCTAGCCCAATTCGAGATGCTCGAGAACAAGAGTTTGGCAGCCTGGTAGAGCTCGTCGTCGAAACACTTCTCCCCAACCTTGAGGACATCCGCGACATTGGTCATGCCCAAGAACTCCTCCATGTCGTGCAGTCGATCGGTCTTGGCGTACGCATATGCCAATTCCGTGTCGATCTTTGGTTCCCGAGCCGACTTGCGCGCCATCTGGAGGAAACGAACGAGATCGTCGTGCTTGCCTGCACGGTTGGCAATCTCAATAACTTCTTCAAAGTTACTCGGGTCATCGGCCTTGATGTACGAGTCGATAGCATCCTTCACTCGCAGACCATCAAGCTGAGCTTTACCAAGTCGGCTCCATACGGCGGGCTGATTGATCTTGTTGGCGTATGCGAATCCTCGGTCAATAGACACCATGTGCTCGACGAGTACATTCATCGCTTCGGCATTCATGTCGTTCTTGGAGTAAATTGTGAATGCCTCCTCATACAGTCCAGCCTCGGTAGCGACCTTGGCAATGGCCTCGAGATCGTAGCCAGAGAGCTTGTTGATGTAACCCATGACCTTGCCCTTGTCGTTCTTGATCGCAGTGAGGAACATGAGTGACTGCAACGATCGGTTGTCACTGAACGGCGATGGTTCCAGGATGATCTTCTCGAGTAGCTCCAAGAGCGGGCCGTGGAGCTCCATGTGCATAAATGCCTTGACAGTGACCGAAACATCATCTGGATCGGTACACTCGGGAATAGCAGTCGCGACGACCTGGTCAACAAGAGCTCGGCGGTGGATGCTCTCAGGGTTGAGCACTTGTGTCCAGAGGTCGATGTCGCGTCTCTTGACCAGATACCTAGCTTGATGCTTGTACATTTGGTTCTCGTTGGTAATGTGAATGAGCTCGTCGTCGCAGAATCCCTTCGCGTAAGCGATGTACGCAAGGTATGGGTCTCGCTTTTCGCAGTACTTTCCGACGATTGCAGGGTCGTACAGGTTGTTCTCCTTCAAAAAGGCTTCCGGGTTATTGTTCGAGTCGATCGCAATCTTAGCGATGGCATTGTAGATCGCGTGGTCGGTCGAGCCTTGTTGGACCTTGTTGTTTAACCAGGGCAAGATGAGCTTGAGTCGGTTGCGCTTCTCAACCTCCTCGACGAGTTCTTCGATGGGGAAGGTACCGGTGACAGACATCAGCAGATTCTTGATGACGGTCTCATCACAGTCAACGTCGAGTAAACCACCGATGACTTGGGGTGTACGAGCCGAGTTGACTCGTTGGACGTAGATCTCGATAAAGTTGGTGAGGCCATGTTGGTAAAGGTAGAGGACGAGATCATGCACAAAGTCGAACCGATCGCACACGATGATGAGCGGGAGTTGGTCGGAAAGTCGGGCTTCCTTGAGGAAGTTCTTGACCTTGTCTGGGTTGTAGAAGTTGCTCTCTCGACATATGCGCTCGACTTCGCGAATTTGACCAGTACGAGTCGCTGCTTGGATGTACTTGAAGTGGACCTCGGGATCTTCGCTGAGGTTGACGACCGAGCCCAAGTAGTAGTAGAGACCTGTCATCAGCTCTGATTAACAGTGTAAACATACCGTCGGAAGACTTGAATTGTTCGAACAGTTCGATGAGCTTGACGGGTCCAAGCAGCTCCGAGTACTTGGTGGCAATTTGCACCACGATAGGGAGGTTCTGACGCATGTTGGTCCTGAGCATCTCTTGCATACACGCGAAAGATTGCTCAACCGTGAGCTGGCCGAAGTAGTTGACGAGCCACTGCATCATTGTCAGCTCGAATCTATGCACGAAAGTCTCGACTCACATCGGTGTTGTACAAGTTGGTGTGTACGACGACACGTTTGATATCGTTGATGTCTTCGTAGTGCTCCAAGGCCTGACTGTCAGCTCAACTCGAACAACCCACTCACTCTTTGCATCAAACCCGCTTTTTCCGCCAGATTGGCGATCCTTGGCCTGTCGTAGTGGGAGAACATTTCATTACCGAGAATGGCGTCCGCAACCTGAGGTGCATTGATCAAGTTCATCTCAAGCAGCCGTGTCTGCAATGGCCCTTGCTCTGGCTTGTTGTCCTTCAGAGCGTCGAGCAAGAAACTAGTAGCCTGCTGGATCATGTTCTGCGCCATGAAGATATCAACCACTCGCTCGAGGTCGACCATCGGGCCGTTCTCATCGTTGACGAGCTGAGTCGCAAACTCGGCACCCTTGTCCGGGTTGATGCGAACAAGGTGTTGCAGGAGCTGGGCATAGTCAGGGGTGTAGCCGACTTTCTTCGAGTATAGGACGATCTTGTCGAATTGTCCGAGTTCGGCAAAGCAGGCCACGACCTTGTTGGGGACGTTCGCACGAAGATAGACGGAAAGAGCGAGGTTCATATCCGCCGCTCGGACCAAGTCACCCAGCTCTTCGCTGCATTCAAGCTAGAGATGTCAGAATAATCCTTGAGTCTGGCTGAGATGGGGACTTTACCTTGTTCTCCTTGAGCCACTTCTCCAGCAATGCCTTCTTCCCCTGCTGGATGACGGGCCGCGCCAGCTCCAAAGACTCGTATTTGTTGAGTTCACCCTTTTCGAGGAGGATGCCGAAGTACTGCAAGATCGGGGAGAGCTGGTTGGGCACGTTTGGCAGCTTCTTGAAGGCCTCGATGGTCTGAGGGGTTCGGAGGATACCTCGGGGGGAGTTTGCCGCAATCTTGGCAGCTTCTCCATACTGTCCACTTTGCATGTAGATCTGGTACTGCTGCATGATCATGTGGTCGGCACCGGGCAGACCAGCTCGAGTGGCGAGTTTGATAGCAAGCTCAGGGTTGTTAAGGGATTCTTCACAGGTCAGCAAACGAGTCCCTCACACGCAGCCTACTCACGTTGAATGTATGGCACAGCGGTCTCCTCGTCCAAGCTCACACTCAGCACTTGTCCCTTCCTGTTGACTCCAATGATACCATCCATCGCCTCGAAACGTGCGGTGGTGAAGATTGTGTCACCGGAAATCCGGTTCATGTAGATGCACTGTCCAGTCTCGATCTCATATAGGTGGATGAACCCAAATTTGGTGACGAGGTAAATGATACCGTACTTCTGCGAGACCTGCATGTCGACTGGGAAATCGTTGGTGGCTTCGGGTGGGAAGAAGACGTCGACCTGCTTCTTTGGGAATGGAGGGTTTGGTGCTTGGTGACCAACCTCGACAATGTGGAGCTGACGATTTCAGCTATGCGGATACTGATCGCCTTCCGAGTACTCACCTTGGCTCCTGTAGCGGTTCGGACTGCAAAAGCAAACAGCTTGCTCGGGTTTGACGCTCCCTCCATCTTCAAGGTAGCGAAGGACGCTGCGTGTCCTTCAATAGCCTGAGAAACGCCCCTCTCGACCGAGTAGAGCTGCATGGAGCCCTTGATCTTGAAAGCCGTTTGCCCAGGCTGTCCAGCAGCGGGATTGGAGGAGATACCGACGACGACCAGCCATTGTCCATCAGGCGAGACCCGGTAGTTGATGATTTGGTTTCCGTTGAGAGAGGCATGCCGGTCAAAGACCTTCAAAGTATGTCAGCTGACCTGCACCGAAACGGTTCACGAGAGCTGACTTTTTGAGGGGCTGCCTGTCCTTCGATTACTTTCCAGTGATGTACCTCTCGGTCTGTCACCAGACCCAGTGTTGTGTCATTGATCCAGGTCCAGAACGTAACATCCTCATTCATCAAGTGTGCTCCAACCTTTGACTTGGTCGCCAGGTTGAAAATCTGTAGTTGTCGTCCGGCTACATACGTAAGAGCTCATTCGTTGGGATACGGGATGTTTCTTACATTTGAGAGCGATGATCTTCTCCTTTGGATGCATGATGGCCGAATCGGCGGTAACTGAGTAATATCAATATCATGCTCCCTGGTAGCTGCTCCAGGAGACTTACTAGGCCTCCGGATAACATTGTTGGCATCGGCCAAATCGACAATGACGACTTGGTTGGTATCATTTGTGTTTTCACGACTAGGCAATCCATTAGCACACGTTCAGCCACTTTATGATTTGGCACCCGTGCACAGTGCATGAGTACACGGTGCGAGAAAGAAGAAGTGAAAGAAAGGCTCACACGCAGATAAAGTGGTCGGATTCAAGAGTGAGGGTTTGGAAGGAGATGGATGCGGGTTGGACACCGAGCGCCGTGAGCTAAATAGAGTAAAAGGGCATTGTCAGGTTGGACAGAGGCAGAGTGAGTCAGACGTCACAGAAGAAAAGCTTCGTCAGCTCGGTCCAAGAGAAAGAAGAAGTGAGTTGTATGAACATACCTGGAGGTGCTCGGTGAACTATAGGTATGATAGTTAGCTGTGTACACGAGCTTGCAAAACAGGTAGTGAAGGTAGGAGAAGGCGGGAAGGTGTCTATTATGGAATTATAGGTACTTACAATGATAGGCTTGTCCGCCATCCTGAACGACCTCTCAAGTCTTTAGGTCTATACAGTGAAAGCAAGCTCCTTCTCTACGCACAGCTGTTGCTCAACGCGCGCGTAGGATCGTGAAAGTCGTAAAGGCAGGTGAATCTCTACTAGCTAACACAGTCTCGAGAACTCTTGGGGATGGTATGAAGGATGAAAAGGAATTGGTCGGTAGGTATTACTCGTAAGGTGGACAGATACTCGAGGTTAAGCATTGACTGGGTGTGAACGAGCCACGCGATGGCCGGTGACGCAGAGCGCGGCGAGGCCAGCGGCGATATCCGGAGATTTGATTCCGGGGATCAATGAGGCGGTGGAGATATTGGTCTTCCTTTCTCCTCTGCGTATGTATCAAAGGACAGATGGGGAAACTGCCTGGGCAGCTAGTTAAAATGCGATCAGAGTTCAATATGCTTGCTTAACACTTGATACCATTATAGATTACAAAGATGTGAGTGCTTTGATTTCACAGGTGGTTGATCCGTGCTAATCCTTGATTCGCCACTCCAAAGGGCTGAACCATACTCGCCCTCTGAGCAAGCACGATTTTACCCAGCACCTACTGGTACTGGTCAACAACCAGCACGACTTAGCGCATCGTATTTCGATAATGGTGTGACACCGCCAATTCCGAATCAGGGACACGGGAAGACGGATCGTGATGGTGAGTCACTTAGCTTGTCACGATTTTGCTCCCTCTGAAATGCAAGATGGAGTGATGGAATGTTACTGTATATTTCTCTCTTCACCCAGTGAACACGTTGGGACTGCTTGGATGGGATGAGAATGTTAAGTTGGAATAGGAGGAGACTATAACCATTCACACTCTCTCGGCATTGGGTTGATCGTCATCACAAATCTACTCAACTGTCCAAAAGTCTTTACACATGGTACTGATAAAAACAGAACTCTTAAGCCCTAGATCTTTACCGTCCAATGAGAACAAGCAGAAAGAAACGATCAACAAGCTTCAAGGCAGTATCAGGGAAGTCCAAAAACAGATGGAAGATAATATACTTGTTCTTGCTCAACGTGGAGAAAATCTGGAAAGACTTCAAGATCGGACGGGTGAGTTGAGTTTGTTTCCAAACATTGCACTAGGATCGGGACACACAACGCAGCACTAGAGTCGGATACCCAAAGCATTTCTATTTCATTTCATTTCATTGTATGGTGATGGAGCTTGTAAGACTCCTGACGAGCTGCTTTTGACAATTGTCTCATAAACGCCTCTTCTTCTTCTTCTTCTTCTTCTTCTTCTTCTTCTTCTTCTTCTTCTTCTTCTTCTTCTTCTTCTTCTTCTTCTTCTTCTTCTTGGTTCAACGCTTGCTCTTGTACCTAACTTTGTACTTTCTCTTATACTCTACGATACAGTATATTATCTCTTACTTGATTTGACACTGACCCCACCCCAGATTCCCTCTCAATCCAATCAAAAGCATTTAATCGCCAAGCATCCTCAACCCGCCGTAAGATGTGGTTCAAGAATATGAAAGTAAGTTTTTGGATTCTTTCTTCTCCCTCTATGTACTCTCTCTATCGACCTCCGGTAGATCGTTCTATTCTCTCCCAAGGCCGACAGTAGATGGTCCTGTTCTCTCCACGGACCTCCAGTAGATCGTCCTGTTCTCTCCACGGACCTCCAGTAGACCGTTCTGTTCTCTCCACAGACCTACAGTAGACTACTCTCCTCTCTCCTCAGACCCCCAGCTACTCTCTCTCTCTCTCTCTCTCTACAAACTACCTCAGGTATCTTATCAACAAGTTCAACTTTCTGACGATTTACCTTGATTTTAGTGGACGATCATCCTTATCGTTGTTTTCCTTCTTATCGTCATTGGGAGCGTTAGTGGAGCTGTAGAGGCTAATAAATCTAAAGATAATTGAATGGTCGTTCAAATTTGTACCATTACATACAGTATCTATATCTCGTACTGCATCTTTCCACGGAATCATTACATGTACTGTACTTTACATATGTAGATTTCTTTCACCCCCCCCCCCCCCCACACCTTCTAATTATGTGTAATGTACTGTAGTAACGAACAATGCTGATTCCAATGCATGATGAATGAACTATGAAAATACTTATTCTTCCCTAAATACTGTTCATACGAGAACGAGATATGAGAATCCTTCGTACCCCTTGATCACTTGGGTGGGAAGCTAGTTTAAGTGTCCCTTGATCACTTGAGTCGCAAAACAGCTACACTCTCCACATGTGCAGTCTAATTCATCAGCTCTTGTCCATTTCCCTTTCTCTGAACCTACCTGAGGAAACAGATCAAATCCCCTTATACTCTCCACTTGATACTCGTTCCCTCTCATTCTCGACTCCTTGACGAACCATCCTATATCCCTTGCTTGAGTATGTACATTACAGCTTACATAGACGATTGAGAGTGGTTTGAAATCCAGTAATTGCGCCAAAAACTGTTCGTCGCATCCTTTTCTTGGTGGCTATGTAAAGCCCATATCAACTCTCTCTCTCTCTCTCTCCATTTCATTTCCAGGTTTGAAATAACAAAACCATAAAAGAAACTCACATCAACGATAACACAACTTTTATTTCCCTCGAAACCAGCTGCAGGTAAACCAGCAAAGATCTCTTCAGCTTTCCCACATAACCATTCTGTTTTATCCTCGAGTCCATTGATCTCCGCATTACGCTTAGCAGCCTTGATACTATCCAGACTGATCTCGACTCCAGCGACTTTCTCAAATTCCGTCGACAAAGTGATGCCAAATAACCCAGAACCGCAATACGCATCAACAAGATGCGTTGGTCGTTTGAGTGTCTGAATTTGAGAAGGTGGGAAAATCGCTTCTTTCACATAGGTCGTGAGTGGGATAAGAATCGAGTTGTTGTTCTGGAAGAAACTGCCAGCAGCGAATTGGAAGAGATGGTCGCCTACTCGCTCGAATACAAAGGCGCGATGATTCGTTATGGCGATATGGTCGGAGTCGGTCATCGTAGGGCTGGAAGCAGAAAATGGAAGTTCAGGTTCAGGTAGTGAATCACGAAGAAGTAATGTGGCGCCTTTTGTGTAATTCATAATTGTTCTGTCAGATGTAAGCTATCATATAGAGTAGACTAGACTTGGAAGCATAACTAACGATTTGATCCGTACACGCTCTTCAGTCAACTTGGAATTGATGATTGGAGTAGCGATTGGACATTCCTGCCTGAATCAGCTAAAGACCATAGCACATATGTGTTATTTAGCTGACCTCGATATCCATAACTCCTGGTCTTCCCTTCCGCTCAAATCCTATCCGACATTCAAATGTCCGCTTCTCAGTCTGCTCTCCTTCGTTCTCGATATGCCCATTCCCCTTTTCACCTTGTTCTACCTCCTCGACACTCTGATTCAGTATCTCCTCCTCGCCAAGTACAGCTGCTTTCGTAGGCGGGGGAACCTTTGGTCGAGCCCATTTTGGCGGTGCCTCGAAATGAGGAGTGATTTTTGTCCGATACTACGTTCGATACTCATCAGCCTCAAAAGTACGCCAAGCTAGAAAAGACACTCACGCCCCACTGTTTGGGACTACCGATTGTATCCCTCACGTCTGGCCATTCATGTCGAGCGAGACCCGAGAATCGCTCATAAGCCAAAACGACTGTACGCTTCTTATGTTCCAGTTGCTTCTCATACGGTAAAGGTTGTAACTGACACCCTCCACTACTAGCATCAGTTATTTGTCTTGGACATCAGAAGGATAAGCTGACCATTCTCCGAAGTATTTACAACCTCCTTCTGGATGTTTCCGTCGATCCCCCGGACCACCACGGTATGTCTCGCTGTATTCAATGATTTCCACTAGGTCGGCATGAGAGACTAGGCGATCTTGGCGGTATACCCTGGCTCGAATCAGGTCGCCTGGATGTGCAAAAGGGGTGACTACGGCCCATTTCTTGCCTCCTCGCTCATACAGACTCAAACTCTCGCCTGCTCTTGGATCAGCTCCGCTATTTGATTTGTATAGTGAGAGTGACTAACCAGAGACTGTAAAAGCGCCAACTCTCAATTCTAGTATAGTCTGCAACTCCAGTCCGTCAGGAGGAGTCCATTCCTCATCCCTTTCACTGGCTAGGACCTTTTCAGTGTATTCCTTCCCTAAGAAATCCTGAACATCCCGCCAAAGCACATCGGCAGGGCTATATGCCTCTGGTATTGTTCGCCTGAGTTTGATCTTCTTTCCTTTCCCCTTACCTTTCCCACCTTTTGTATTGTTCCCATTTACTGGGGGGACATAGAGCGCATTGACGGGAGCTTGAGTGACGGAAATCAAAGTGCTCGGTCCAGCTTCTGGCTCTGGCTCAGCTCGAGCTCGTTTGGGAGGTGGAGAAGGAGAATGAGCTGGTGGAGATCGCTGAGGGATGGAATGAGGTGCTGTAGCTGCCATTGCGCGAATATACACTCTGCTTTGATGTATGAACGATGTGATAGCTCGAGCAAGACTCATCGACTCTTCAGAATGGGTTCTAACGGACAAATTGTTGCTTTCTGGTTGGACATTTTGCATAAACTCTCGGAAATTTAAACGGGATTCTCAAATAAAGAATCGCAATGACATCTGAGGGCCGCGTTGGCGAGACCAGACGTGTTACTCACTCTGATATTGATATTCAGCTTCTTCCAATCAACTAGAGCAACTCCAAGCAATCAGTAGCTCTAGACGGCAACATAGATCCTTCCACTCGCCACCAACTCCCTTTCGGACCTCTCAGCATGTCCGCCGAAGCATCTTCTTCTACCGCTGTGGTAGCTCCAGCAGATATGGCACCCGAGAAGTATGAGGCCATCAAAGCCTATCGAGCTGTGAGTATCTTGGCCTTGATCTTTTCTTCTGATAGCTACTTTGTCGACCTATCACTTGATATTCCGACCTACCTCAGAGCTGACTCTGTGCCAGAAAGTCAAGGAACACTCGCAGATGGGTGAAAGGCTCAAGACAGGTAAGCCCATATCCCACCCTCGTCGTCCATGCTTCATAGTTTGACTCCATTCTAGTCCGCCTGAATATTCGCTCTCTTTCAACCGACTACGAAAAGACAGAGGATGACATGAAGGCATTACAATCTGTTGGTCAAATCATTGGCGAGATTCTCAAACAGCTTGATGATGAGCGATGTGAGCTCTTTTCACACTGACTTTCAAAGGCGGCAGAGCTCACTTAGTTGCGCAGTCATTGTCAAAACTTCAAGTGGACCTCGATATGTCGTTTCATTCCGCCCCACTCTACCAGTCTCAAAGGTCAGCTGCTGGGGACACAATTCTATGCTGTGCGAAAGCTGACCTTTGTAGCTCAAAGCTGGGGTCAGAGTTTCACTGGATATGACCACCTTGACCATCATGCGTATCTTACCTCGAGAAGTCGATCCGATGGTGAGCTTTGTAATATGTATTGGTTGGATTCGTGAAGCTCATATGGTCAGGTCTATAATATGTCATTGGAAGATCCAGGATCTGTATCGTTTGCTGGGATCGGTGGATTAGGCGAGCAGGTCAGAGAATTACGAGAGGTCATCGAGCTGCCTCTGATGAATCCCGAGTTGTTCGAGGTGAGCTATCTTAACATTGTTGAGGGCTGTAGCTCATACGTTCAGCGTGTGGGCATTACTCCGCCGAAAGGTGTCTTGCTTTACGGTCCACCAGGAACAGGCAAGACGCTTCTTGCTCGAGCAGTAGCTGCGACGCTTAATACCAATTTTCTCAAAGTCGTCTCTTCCGCTGTGCGTCTGCTTTTTTGTCCTGTCAGGTGTTGCGCATTGGCTGATAAGCTGCAGATCGTCGACAAGTACATTGGTGAATCTGCACGGCTGGTTAGAGAGATGTTCGCATACGCACGTGAACATGAACCGTGTATTATTTTCATGGATGAGATTGATGCGATTGGTGGAAGGCGATTCAGCGAGGGGACAAGTGCGGATCGAGAAATCCAGCGAACCCTTATGGAGGTACGTTTGACACACACAGTTTCTCTTTCGCCCAGTTCCAAACTTTCTCTCATCTCCAAACGTTCTCTCATCTCCGAACGTTATCTCATCTCCAAACTTCCTCTCCTCTTCACACTTTATCTCATCTCTCTCCACACTCGGAAGGAATATCGAACTTTGCTGAGTGTTTGTCATAGTTATTGAACCAAATGGACGGATTCGATTCCCTAGGTCGTACAAAGATGATCATGGCTACGAATCGACCAGATACTCTTGACCCGGCATTACTTCGTCCAGGTCGATTGGACCGTAAGATTGAGATTCCTCTACCGAACGAACAAGGTCGACTTGAGATTCTCAAGATTCACGCAAAAGGAATAAACAAATCGGGTGATATTGATTATGAAGCTGTGGTCAAGCTTTCAGATGGATTCAACGGTGCAGATCTGCGTAATGTCTGTACAGAAGCTGGAATGTTTGCTATAAGAGATGATCGGTGAGTTGATCTTTCCCTTTCAGATACAGTAAGAAAAAGAAAGAAAGGAAGACTGGGGTTGGAAAAGAGACAACAAGGGCAAGCTGATGATGAATCAGAGACGCGATTGTTCAAGAAGATTTCATGAAAGCTGTTAGAAAGCTTAATGATGCAAAGAAACACGAAGGAGCCATGTGAGTAACTTTGTTGTGGTTGTTGACGGGTGTGGATTGAGAGTAGAGCTAATTCGTGAGTAGGGACTACCAAGCAGTGTAGATATGTGACGATTGAATCATGCATGCATGGATGATATTGATACTTGATTGTACAACTTATAATTAGCTTCTACAGTATATAACCTTGTCTCTCTCTGCTATCTCATCTGCAGATGCTGTTTGTTTGAATGATGAGTCAAGTACAAAAGTTATAAAACAAACACCTATCTAGCTCGATTCTCCGCCGCTAGATCATTTAAAAGTCTACTACATTTTTCAACTGCTTCCTTGACCTTTTCTTTATCTGCTTCGTTCACTCTAGGAAGAATACGAGCAAAAAATCTATCAGGATGAAAAGTCCTTATAGCTTGTCTTAGGACTTTTCTAACTCTACCTTCTTCACCCTCATCATCGTTCTCCCTTACTACTAAATGTGGTTTGTCTTCACCTTCACCTGCAATCGCCCATAAGAATTCTCGGAGAGAATCTTTATTGATTCCTTCGATAGTTGGATCAATGCCATAAATAGGCCAAGGGATATCTTTCCAGCCTAGTTGTTGTATCGACAACATCTCTCCACCACCATCTTTTTCTTTTCCATCTTGATCTTTCCTAGTTGTCGTTGTCGAAGTAGTAGAAAGTTGAATCCAATTTGAAATATATCTTTCCCTCTGTAATCTCCTATCATCTTCAACCTTCTTACCCTTCTCAGCTCTTATCCTACGCATTCGTCTCTTTTCTTCCTTTTCCATCCGTTCCTTTTCAATTTCTTTTTGAAGCTCATTTTCATCTTTCTCCCTTTGTTTCTTGGCAGCTTGTTCAATTTCAGCACGATGTTGTCGTGCGTACATTCCTTGACGGATGAATAAAGTGTATTCTTCATCTGTCATTCTACCGATTTCAGGTGCTGTAGGAATCGATTTTGAGCTTGAACCAGGAAGAACAGGAGGACTAAGTGATCGGAATGGAGGGTCTCGTCGTCGAGATTGATGACGATGTCCATGAGAATGTCGATGTCGATATGGGATATGTACATCTGGTGTAGGTTGCCATGAACCACCACCACCACCACCACCACCACCACCAGAGAAATCACCATCTCCGAAAGGATCTCGTTCTCTTTCTAATTCCTGTATCTCCATCCAAGCTAATCTTTCTTCTCTGTCTTGTCTCTCTGCTTCCTCACGTGCTAATTTAGCTTTACTTCCCATCCATGCATATCCACTACCACTACCTTGAGCTTCAGCTTCGGGCTCAATTTCGTACCCATCTTCTTCAAGTGTTGCAGGTCGAGTGTAAGGTGGAGAGTTGGAGGGAACGTTGGAATTGTAAGAAGGTTGAGATCTTTTACGATTACGTGGTGGTGAGATAGATTCAGATCGAGCAGGACGAGGAGGTGAGACTGCATATCCATTCGCACGGGAGATACGACGACTTTCACGTGCGTGTCGACGTAATTCACGAGCGTAGATACGTTGAGCTCTAGATGCTGCGGTTTCTTTTCTGATGGAAAAGAAGTCAGTTAGCTGCAGTGCTAGATAATATGGATATAAAGATGGAAAGATAGAGCGATAGAAAGATGGAAAGATAGAAAGATAGATAGGTAGGCGCGTAGAAAGATAGACAGGTAGGTAGACAGATAGATAGATAGACAGATAGATAGATAGATAGATAGATAGATAGATAGATAGATAGATAGTCGATATATGGATAGTAGGAGTGGAACAGTCGCTTTGGCTGTAGAGATATGTAGGTCTAAAAGCACGAGGGCCGTTGTGCATGAAACGCAATGCCAGACAATTTGGTATAGAAGTGATGGGCCGGGACAAGAAATAAGACTGGATTAACTTAATATCGAAATGAGATCGCAAGGGGGAATAGAAGGGTACACTCTAAACACTTGACACAAAACACCAATCACCAAAAGACCAAATACTCACAACTTGATCTTCCCTGGCCTCGGAATAACATATTCATCCTCCTTCCTATCTGCGTCCATCATACAAAAGCCAAAAAGAAAAAAAAAAACACCCAAATAAAGTCGCACAGATCTATCTCTCTTTGTCGAGCAAGACCCCACAGAAACAGCACGTTCTTCGGTGAGTCTATCCAATGCCGTCAAGGCACGTCCCCAATGAGATTATCAATCACCGCATCATGTTTACCGCCAGCTAGATCAAGTCGAAATGCAAATTGGAAAATAAACTGAACAAAGGACAAACTTGCAACCTTGCAACTAAAGTTGCCTGTCAGAGTACCACGTGCAAATTGGGTGGCGAGCGACGTTGAGAATCGCACGGTCTTGCCTTTCTTCCTACTGGGGTTTCGGACACTGACGGAAAAGATACGGACTTGAGGCGTCCACCAGGACCATCACTTACATCACCTTCAGCCACAACATCACCATACAGTGCTGCATGCATGCTTTGCAATCTTCCCACCGGACGCTTTTTAGCACTGCGGTCCAGCCCCTCCCCCGCCATCGTTGCCATGGGGCTGATCCCGAAGAGGTCCCCGTCTTGACGGGCGAAAAGGCAAGTGGATTAATGACGCTGGGACCAAGTACACAATGTTTAACTGCAGGGGTAGCCTCGTTACGTGTCATACACAGCCGTTCTTACGCACTTTCGGCTCCCCTGTCAAGGACGCCCACCCCCCGCGGCTATCCCACAGCCGTACCCATTCTGACGGGCACGTCAGCAAGTCCAAACCTGGCAGGATGCCTAGGCCAGTCTCTAATCCATTTCGTCTCCCTATTTCCCAGAGCATCCCGCCCTGCCCCACCTTCGCCGCCCAGGTTCAGGTCTCCTAGCTCTGTGAAGGATGTTGCTTGTGCCTCTCTCCCCAGGACATCAGTAGCCCAGTCTCTAACGAACTTGTCTCCCGAAGCCAGTTTACAACGAGCTTGTCGCTCGATCTTTGCATGAAGACTTTTCTTGTCTGTACCTGTGACTGTGTCACCAACCACACAAGCTCACAGAACCCCACCAACTCACTTTCCGCCATCTACGCCTTCTGCACTCCTCCCCACAAACTCCTTAGATACGAGGCTAGCGCACGATGAGTCAGACTTCCCACCTGGCCCAGCTCATCTCCTACGGGCTATCCCTCGTGTTCCGGCGGAACTTATGGTTAGGTTCCTTCGAGGTCGAGGAGGACGAGCTCAAGGTCTGCCCAGTGGCGTTGGCCGGTTTACACACCGCCAAACACCAGTTCTACCCGCCACTGGAGGGGAGGACGGTCCGGATGGGCTCACCATTAGACGAGCGAAACGAGAGACGGCGGCGACGGAGAGAGAAGGACCCGTCGGCCAGTGACTCGGAGGACGAGGATGAGATGAAGGAGCGGGAGAAGGCAGAGCGGGACGAGCTGAGGAGGGCCGAGGAGGAGGCGATGCGGCGGCCGGCGAGACCATTTCCTCTCATCCTCGAGATTGATGGTGAACCTGTTTTGAGACATCGAGGCATGCCACCTGCCAAGCCGGAGAAACCGCCGTGGGGATTCCTACAACAACAGGCTTCCCCACCACCACCTTTGCCGCCACCTCCGTCAAAACCGCCAAAACCGCCTCGACCCCCCTTACGGGCTTTGGGTCCTTGGCCCAAACGCCTCCCTGGCAACGCGCTTGAGTACCCCATCGATAGGTCTTTTTGGGGATTGCTCGACAGGAAACCAGGTGGAGACGACGGCGTATTCCTGTTTGGGCCCCAGGAGGAGGCAAAGGAGAGGGCGAGGAAGAAGGAGGACAGGGTAAAGTCGGAGCTGGAATTGTGGGGGGAAACAATAGGGATTGCGAGGGGCAAAGGGAGGCGTGAGGTTGCTATATGACTTGCACCAGGCGATGTATGCCTACCAAATTAGATTGGGAATCACGAACACATACATGCTTGGTTTCACGGATCCCAAACTCCTCTCTTGACGATGACCGTGTCCCACATTCTCTCCAACACGCCTTCGTCTGCCTTGAACCATGGATTTGACTTGGCATTGTTCGCCTGTATTCGATCTTGGACCTCCCAGGCAAGGAGCTCGCTGATGAATCGCTTTTCTTCCTCAGATGTAAGCTGAGAACATTGCTGATATATTGACCACGAGGGAGAACGACCCCTGAGAAGACAAGTACACTCACCACGGTCAGAGTGTTTAACCCATATGCGGCACGGCGTCCAGTCAAAGAAAGATCTCTCCTGCAGAGTGAGCAATCCCTTTTAAGGCAGACCCACGTCAAAATCGTTTATAGTCCGTAGCAGGCGAGCCAAAGCTGCTGCTCGCTTCGCCTTTGTCTCTGCTTGTCTGGTATCGGCAGTCTCTACCCAGAATCGGCAACTGGTCGGATTCTCTCTCCCTTACCTCCCTGTGAGCCGCTCATGCGGGTGCCTTCTCGCGTAGACCCCATCGCCAATTCAAACCGTACGTCGGGGTCTGCAAGACAATCGCCCGATACACAAAAATACAGAACACCTACACTAGTCAGCCTACTTGTCTGAGAAATTCCTTACAGCCTAAAGCCCAGCAGTCCCCAGCCTGATCAGCCGTGATTTTTTTGTTTGCCCGGTCTCCCTTGGCTGGTGAAGCGCTGTCATCGGTGTCTTCCTTCGTGCAAGCCAAACAAGCTGTTAATTTTTCTGGACTGAAGTATTGAGGCGTTCCCACGGTGTCAATCACCTCCGCTGACGAGTGCCTTGACAAAGTATCCGTATAATGGCTCAGCGTCATTGCCGTTCCAAAGTCTGCTACCGAAAGCCGAGGGTACAGTCCAGCAAATTCGAGCAAGATGTTCTCCGGCTTGAGGTCTAGATACGGGATCAGTACGGAGCTCAACGATCAGTCGCTCACCTCGATGTGCGACTCCGTTTGAATGTATATACTGCAGTGCAGACACCAATTGCCATGCAAACCATTTGATCTCCATCTCGGTCAATCCAATATCGGAATTACTTATCACCCATTGCCAGAGCTCGCCACCGGTGCTGAGTTCCAGAATGACATGAAGAACTTGATTTCTTCCCTCGCCTTCGGCATTGGTGTCAAGCAGGCTTATTACTCCAGGATGATTTAGTTGTCGGAGGATTTTTATCTCGAGATCCATTATTTCTTTTGCTTCAGTTCTCACGTGGATGGTTTTGCAGGCGACTTGAACTCGAGAGTCGCAATGCCATGCGAGGTTCACCGTTCCAAATGTGCCGGTTCCGAGGACAAAGTTGGAGATTTGCCACTTGCCAATTTGAACCGCGTGCGATGGTTCCTGTGTGGACTGATCACTTTTGGGGTCTTCTTGATCGTAAATATCTTGATTATGATGATAGGTGAATACTGGAAACCCGCTATTAGCTTCGTAAAAGATCAGTCGATGAAAATGAATTGACCGGCAGGTGTATGGGGTAGTTTGACAATATCTCCATCACGCAAAATCAATCCTCGCGTTGCCACCTCCCTTCCTTCGTACTTGAAAGGCTGGTTGGGCCTATATCTAACGTCATTAAGAATGACGCCACTTCTTCCAGTAACAAGCATGACAGCAAGCGCTAGCCGACCTGGTGTCTGGACGCTGTATAGGTGTTAACCAAGTCTACTATGATTCCACCATCGCGAGATACTCACCCGGCAAGTCGAATATGCTTGTCGGAGACGTAAGGACTATCGATCTCCAAATCGCTTTGTAACGTTAGGCCGACTCAAATACGATGAAAGGCTTCATGTGCATTGGATCTCAGAGAATAATGAGACAGGAAAAGATAGCAGGGAAGGAAGACGAAGGGGAAGGGGAAGTAGTAATAGGGAAAGAAGACGAAAGGGCAAGAAGGAAAAAACATACCATTCGAATCCTGATCCAATCCAGAAAACTTTATCAATATGAACCATGATACGATCTACACAACATCGCATCAATTTTGAAGTATCTCCATGGAGGCTGGAAGCTCTCCGGTAGTAGGGAAACGTCATGAGTCTCCCCTGGTAGGGGACCGTCTTGAGTCTCTGACTTGTTGGGAACCATCATGAGGCTTTACTTGTATGGGACTCGTCATGATGGAGGCTCTATCAATAGAGAGCCCTCATGAGTCTCCCCTGTTGAGGGGACTCGCCATGAGGCTCTAGCTGTACTAATATGGAAAACGTCAATGAGACTTACAGTTCGGTCTTCCATCACCTGGAGGTCCACGAAGCATCCCAACTGTTTTACCAGTCATATTGTAATCAACTCGTTTGGTCCGCTTGGAAGCTGGAACGAGGGAGTAGTATTCCATGCGTTTGCTGCGTGAGATGATCTTCATTTGTGGTGTTGTGGTTGTCATCTTTGATGAACACAGGCGGGTGGCCTGGGTTATTAAATGTGTCTTCAGTTGATCTGAGGTAAAAAGAAAGAGGAGAGAGAATCGAAGAGAGAAGAATGGGGAATGAAGGAAGAGGAACGAGGAAAGATGCAAGGAATGAATGGGAAACAAAGAGAAAGAATGGGAAAGAAAGAGAAAGAATGGGAAAGAAAGAAAGGGAAAGAAAGCAATGAACGAAATGATCCGTTTCTTCAGCTGTTCGAGCTGGCTCGTCGCAGTACCAATTCCATCGTCCACGAGACATAGGCGAGGAATCGAAAGGAAACAATCCTCCATGCATGAGAATGAAAATATCAGTCAAAACCATTGCCCAATGCTCTCTACCTATCTGTACTTTTTTCACGTCTAATGCCCTTCACTCCTACTTCCTTCCTCGGCTCCGACCCCTCACTTTCACCTACTTCTCCCCCTGTCCAACCCTATACATCTCCTCGAGCACATCCAAAATCGTACTAGCGCTCCAAGCTTGAGTATTACACGAATCATGACAATATGCTCCATCTAAAAAGGAAAAGACAGATGCGTCAGCCTTATTGTCTTTTTTTTTGGGTCCTCTTTTTTCCCTTTATGTCTAGCTGTCTCCGTGGCTATTCGCGTGAAAAACAAAACTCACTATCATTCGTAAGTTCTGGAAGACCTCTCCAGGGATCTTGATCAATATGTTCCCTTTGCTTAAGCAGAATATTCGCAATGAAATGCATTGTCTTGCTCGAATCCTTTCAGGTAAAATAATCAGCTTGATCCTTTATTTACCCTTTGATATGACTATGACTACTCACCTTTTTGCCTTCTCCGGCAAGACGGTCAAACTTCAAGTAGGCCATCAAGAACCATCCCAATGGGAATCCCCACTCTGGACCTTGATGATACTATATGTCCCGTATCAGCGGGAATCCAGGTTTTATAGCATTGAGCAAAACTCACATTCCAGCCTCGAGCGATGGCCTGATCATACCCATCATTCGAGTTATCGTAATTTGGTCGATATTGCGAATCCGCAGGGTCAAGGGTCTTCATTCCGAGAGGACCGCGGAGGGTAGCGTCGGCGATGCGGAGAGCATCGATGGCTCGTGATGGCGTGAACAGTTCAGGCGCAACGATCATCGGCAATGTAAAGTTACTTCGCAACTGTATAGATACGTCAGTCAGAGTCCTCACAGACTAATATGTATGATACCTACCTGATAATCGGACCATTCACGTTCTTTTGGCGTTCCATACACATCCTTGTAGATACCTCTGCGATTGACCATGCCAGGGTTGATATCGAATTTGCTATCCTGACTGGGGTCTGAGGGGACATAGTAGCAACGCTCAAATGAAGCCTGAATCAGGTCTGCCCATTCTTTGTATGTCACAAGGCGTTTTTCACCCTTGACTGTATCAATGTCAGCATCGCCGAAAGAGACAAGTCAAGGAGGAACACCACCGTCGAGCACGACCCAACGACAGATGTAGGAGGAAGGAAGGAGGAACGACAGGTGTAAGGAGAAGGAAGGAGGAACACCGAATACCTACTTGTAGCTTGAACGCCCTTGAATGGGAATTGCCCTTTACTGCTCAACCCATCCAACCAAGTCAAAGTGCTCTTTAACAGTCCAGTGATCTCGATCGGTGCGCCATCTCGTGGGGTGGCCGGAAGCCCCTTGTTTCCCGCTCTGTCGGAGGAACCCATCTTGTCCATCCAGGTTCTGATCACGTCAAACCCCATTCTTGTTAGATGGTAAGGTCACTCACCCGCAGTTATATCTGTTACCGCCAAAGATAATTCCAGTATCCCAATCCACCCAGATTTTCTGATTGAACCCCTCATCTTTCATGTCCATGTCGAGATTTGGTCCAGCCTAAAAGTTTCCAGCATCAATATGATATTCTGTTCTTTGCCATAAAGAGACACTTCTCTGTCATGAAGAGACACTTCTGTGACAGTGACATAGAGAAACACTTTGCTGCCACAAAGTGACACTCACGTTATATTCTCTAAACTCAATCCCCTCAGCATGCCTTTGAATAATCTCTTGTACGAGCTCCGCCACTGAGCTCTCATATTCGAATGCTCGCGGATGGTCAAACGGCACCCAAGTGTCATCTGCCGGGAATCGTCGCTTGACCTTATCGTCCAGGAGAGACAAACCGTTCGGGCACATTTTGGTGTAATCTTGGATATTTTGAATAAACCACCCTAATAAGAAAGATGCTCAGCTAAAGTAACCACAAGGTTTCGTTGCACTGACATGGGCCATCACGGCAGTTGTATCTGGGGGTCTTGGTGGAATCGAGGAGATTCGGAATCAAGCCGTGCTTGAGGGTACTTCCGAACGATAGGATATGGTCTCGTGCGCCCTTGAAGTTGCCGGTAGTTAGTAATAAACCTCGAAGCGAGATAAACTAGCCAAAGAGAATCAGCATCCTGGCACACCAGCCTCAAGCTGGACACTTACGACATCACGACCCCAACATCGTGCCCACCCAGAGGCGAAATGTGGCAAACCAGCGGCGAGACTCGGCACAGCCTTAGTAGGACTTAGACTTGCGCTCTTGACCAGTCCGTACATCTGCACAGCACATAGCGCAAGATCGTGAGTGAGAGAGTGTCCTGACGAGACAAAGTCAGAACACTGCTCGACGACTGCGCGACGTGCAGCCTTGTATGCCGTATATGTTATGAGGGCAAAGTATTTGGGCCGCATGAACGAGGGAACAGTGTTGCGCATCAGGTCAAAGCGGTGCTTGAACCATGCAGCTGGCTTTGCAAGACGAGGGAGGTCTCCTATTTGTCTAGACCATCATAAGCTCAGGTCCGCGAACTTGAGAATCAATAGAAGCTTACTTCTCTATGCGGTTGGAAACATAATCCAAGGCCCACGTCCCTTCTCTCAGATGCTCGCACAACGGGTGGCCGAGGTCGTTGGTTTCCATGACCTCTCTGAGAGGGAACATCCATCCTTCGAGACCGCAGTAGGTCAGAGATCCAAAGTTGGGGATGTTGTAGGTTCCATCGCCTCCTGCAGCAGGCTATTAGCTTGGGCTGGGCCGGAAGGGTCAGACTACTCACCAGTAGCGTCCCGCTCCTCTCCATCAGCCCGGTGCAGAATGACATTGAGGTCCACGAGGTCTAAATCGGCCATGGCTTCTTCCGCACCGGATTTGCAGATATCGTCCAGGTCGCTGCTCATTTCCTGGGGTAAGAGCGTCAGCAAGGTCAGTGTGTGTTGAAGCCTGATGTCTGTGTTCTCCTTCCTGCCAACCTATCCTCCTCCTCCCTTCCCTGTACACCTCTTTCTCCCAATTTGCTCCTTGCTCTCGTTTCCTTCTACCTCTCCCATCCTTCTCGCTCTCACCTTCACCGGTCCTCCTCTCGCTGCTCCCTCACAGACTCTATTCAAGCCGGTCGCCTCAATTCAAAAAGAACACTCACATCCATGTCAGTGGCGAAGAGCATGATACTCCCCGGATCAAACCTATCAGGAACGACAATCTCCACATAATCTTCTCCTGAATCGGCTCCGCTTCTGATTTCTGGTGGTGGCAATAGCGTTACCTCGCTTGGCATGCCTTGATGGATCTTTGGATCTGATTTCCATTGGTCTGGGTGAACGACAAGTGATGCACCGAGGATGTAGTCGATTTTTGTTCGGGACAGCCTGATTGGTTTTACTAGTTTAATATTGTGTCAGCTCCCTCTTGGTCCATTATCATCACCCTGGTGTCAAACATTGGTAGAGATGTGTGAAGATTTGGAGAAGAGTAGTGTGTATAATTTGTAAATGTCGGTGTAGATTGGAGAAATCGTATACCGTTCTCAGGGATCGGTGTAGATTTGAAGAACAGTAGTATAAGATCGGAAGAGAACAAGGTAGTAGCCTCAGAAGAGAGAATCAAACTCACTCCATCCACGACCTTGAAATCCTTTGAAAGCAGTATGCGCCACAAGCATGTAACCTTTATGCGTTACAGGATGTACTCTATGGATAACGATATACTACGAAATTGATCATCAGCATATCACGTCTAGTCTCTTTTGACTTTTGACTTTTGACTTTTTGACTGGTTCGGTTCAAAGCAGCCAAGAAAGAGCGAATACTAGTTCGGTTCAAAGCAAGATAAAGTAGTTCGGTTCAAAGCAAGATAAAGTAGTTCGGTTCAAAGCAAGATAAAGTAGTTCGGTTCAAAGCCGCCAAGAAAGAGCATAAAGTGTTTCGGTCCAAAGCAAGATAGTGTGGTTCGATTCCAAGCAAGATATAGAGGTCCGGTCCAAGGCAAGAAGAAAAGGGTATAGTGGTACAGTACTTACCTCTCCCTCTTGATGTACATGACCTTCAATAAATCCTCCCTCAAGCATCTCAACATGCAAATGATTCATAACCCTCTTCACTTTCCCAATCCCTCCTTCACCATCCCTATGAACCTCGTAATGTCTATTATCAGTGACGAGGTCCAGTAATTTAGGGTACAAATCGTCGAAAGATTTGTTTGATCCCAAAGCGGATTTTGTAAATGTTACCAGAGCTCCTGTTGAAAGTGCATCTTCGGCTGTACGCTTGTATAATGGTGTCTCGTTATCGTGAGTCACGTCGTAGAATACTGCGTGGGGCGTCGATCCCGATAGTGGAGTTACGATACATGGTCGGGGTGCACCGGATTTGTATAATGATGGCAGGGTCTCGTTGGATGATAGACATTCTGTGTCCATTGATCCTGTGTATTGTGTCAGTTGGCTACATTTGATCAGACCTTGCAGTTGGAAGCTCACCGATAGGCTTGCCTACGCCAAATCGGTATAGCCTTATTCGATCAGCCAGTGTGTTTCCGTTTTTTTTTGTAAAGATAGACTCACAGATCACTGAAGTTTCTAGGACTATCCCCATTGTACGCCTCTCGAACCAAACTGTTGATCCCAAGCTCTCTAACAAACTTAAGGTCCATCTCTTGACTACCGGTGAACAGCTCAGCCATGATATACAAATTGGGATTAACTCTTCGTCCAGCATCGATGATAGCTTTCCCAACATGGAGTGGCGTAGAGTGGCAATTATCCAAGCGGAACCCATCAAAGACACCAGCGAGACTTTCGGCATACGCAATCATATGCTGCCACAACCATGGATTGTCGTCGGCTCCGCTGCCGTATCGTAGTTTCACACAGTCACCCCATACGATCACTTGTCGACGGAGATAGGCTTTCGAGGGATATTCGGCGAAATTCTTCAAAGGGTCTGCAGCCCACATCCAGCCGTTGTTGGCGAGCGCCAAAGCCGCTTCAGGATGTTTGGATGTTGTTTCATTCTTGGGTAATCGCGTAAAGTAAATCTCGACCAGGGGATTTCTTCTTTGTCAGACTTGTACTTTGGGCAGAATTCGACAAGCTCACTTTGCGGATATCTCTCCCGTCTTAGGTCCGCCTTCTTCCAACCTCGTATATCGTAAGCGACCGACAATCCCATCGATCGCTGCCTTGACATCGTCGTTGCACTCGGCATACAGGTCCACGTTCAGCACGTCTAGTACCTTGCCCCACTTGCTCGCAGCGCTGGTACTGTTCTCGCCTGGGAACGCAGCCTTGGTGAAACCCGCAGCGAGTTCCGGCTGGACTGTGGTACCGAATCGTCCAGCATATGACCGGTAGCCATCGATGAATCCTGGAGCATCTTTGGCGATCCTCGCAAGTTCATCCAGAGACTTGCCAGACAAGTCGGCGCCGCCCCATGCTTTGGCTTTTCCAGAGTCGAGGATAGATGCAACTTCCTTGACAGAGGTCTGCACATCAAACACGTAGTATTCCCACAGGCGCTTTTCGGATATCGCGCGTTGGATATGAGGAACCAGCCGGTCGAGATCAGAAGACGACTTGAGGGTTGTTGGGAGACCAAGAGAAGGCAGTTTGCCAGAGAGCTCAAGCATGGCGTCTTCCAGTTCTACGGCCGGTGCCAGGTGAGGCGTGTTATGTGCGGAGTATCCTTTTGAAGTCAGCTAGATTTCCACAAAATGCTGAAGAAAGCTGACCTGCTTCTGGGTGTTCGTGGAGGAACAGCGAGTCGAAAGCCGTATGATTCAGGACCACGTCTGTTACACCTCCCAGACCGTATTTCGACTTAGCGAGCCCCAGAACTTTTTCAATCTCCTTGAATCCATGGTCTTTTGCCTTTGGGTCAACCAAAATGGCCTGGTCAAATCGCAACTGATCAAAGATTGAATAAGGGCTACCTGAACCACCACGCTGCTGTAGTGGCGCCCAGTGGAGCATGTTATAACCTCTTCGACTTGCTTCTGAAAAGTGGTCTTCCCATTTATCTGTCGTGCCCATCCACTTGGCCAAGACTGACAAGATGATCAAACCGTCCAGCGACAGGTGGGCTGGTTTCTCAAGTACAGCACCAGACGAAGAGTCGTCTAGTGGATTTACAGGGCTCGGGGCATCGGAAGGGAAGAAGGGAGTTCGCGAAGGTACGGTGATCACAGGATCGACATTGAAATATCCCTTGCGACCTGTAATGCGTGGTCCAGAAGGGTTTGGGCCGTCGTATTCGATGAAATAGCAGAAAGCGCCTGGAGCAGAAATGGGAAGATCGACATGTAAAGGTCTAAATGTGAGATCGTCAAAGTCGCTCTTTCACGATCTTACAGCCGCTCTTTCAAGTACTGTTTAGTACTCACTTGCTGATATCTTCTGGAAGCTTTCGTTCCTTCCAGACTCCACGTTCGAACGCTCCGCCATCCATAGGGAAGTCCGACTTTAGTACGCCAGCTCGCGTAACGGGAGTTCCGGGGTGCAGCGACAGGCGAAGTACATATGGTCTGGTTGGAGGTGGCAGGCGAATATACTGTGTACTTTGAGCTGGTGTTCTTTCTGTTTATGCTTTTGGTATCGGAGAGGAGAGAAGTCTTTCTTGTATATAAGTGAGGTGACTCACGTCTTTTCCCTGTCCTGGTCCTCCATCATCTTCCAACCACAACTCCCAGACCTGCACGGGTGCAGAGTCCTCTCCCGACGAAAAGAACGCAATCGCCTCATCCTGTGGTGTCTTGGGTGTCTTTTGCCCCGAAGCTGCCGGTGCATTGCTATGCCCATTACTTGAAGGAAGCTTGATCGACCCAGGAGTGACTTTTGAGATTGCCTGTTTCACTGACATTTTGGCTAGGGTCGGCTTCTACACGGGTTCGCTGGTGTCTTTTTTCTGTTTTATGATATTATAGAAACTCCAGGTGAGGGCTCAGGAAAGATCGGTATGGGGTATGAAGAGAGAGTTGATATCGATGCTGAGGGGAGTCACTACTAACGTCGAGCAGATTCGGACAACGTTGACTTTCAGACTGAGTTTCCCAGCCAGTGACGTAAACGGCGTTCAGTGACAGGATAAATGACACGTCATGGAAATGTCCACAAGTACTCAAAACAGATCACTGCTGAGAAACAGTGCTTGATCAGACTGCTTGCATACATGCTAGGCTACATTCCCTTATAGTCAGTACGCATGGACCCTACAAGTGCTGTAAAACGCAGCTCAGCTCGATGCTATTGAATGATAATGGTCAGTAACTCTGATACTCTGATGTATCCGGTTCCGGAAGAAAAGCCAGGCACGTACCGTTGGTCTTTTGGTTGGATTATCATCAGCTCTAGTTCTTCATCTCCTTTGTCGAGCATTCACCTTTGTCTCTTTTCATTTCGTGTAAATAGCTCTCTCTGAACTGGTTTATACCTGAATCTCCTTGGACGCACAGCTATTAGACCAGGGAATTCACTGCGTCTCACTTTATCGCGCTGTTTCCTTGTCGACAACATGCCCAACTTACAACATTTCTTCAGAAACCTTTCCATCGCGCACCCACCCCCCGCCCCACCCTCACAATCGAATCCACCTTCATCTGAATCTTCTCGCCCTTCATCTTCTGATCCAATAACGACCTACTTTCTCGGGACGTCCTCTTCTTCATCATCTCCGACATACGCTCAACCTCCACTCGCTCCTATCCCATCGACCAACATCGCTCCCATCGCGCCTTCGTCCCTTATATTCTCCCTCACTCACCCACCGCCAGCTACGTCTGAACAAACTTCGTTCTTCTTCACGGCGCTTCCGGATCCTATTGGATTCTTGTATCATTCTGCGCAACTCATTCGAGACCATCTGGTCATTGATCCTCAAGCTAGATGGAGACATCAATTGATAGAGCTGAAACTCGTCGATGAGGATGGCCTGGCATGGACTAGTGATGGTAGGATGTCGGTGTCGTTGAGGTGGATGAGCAATATTTTGGATGAGACGAAAGATGGGAGAAAGGATATGAGAGCGGCTGCAAAGGAGATTAAAGGAGTTTGTGAGTTTTGATTTTGACCTTTAGAGCACATTACATTCTTGTCATTCATTTCCTACATACAATCAGTCATTCAATATTACACCTACTCATTTCCTACATATAATTAGTCATTCAATATTACACCTACTCTTACACTTGTTATTCAGTTACTGATGTTTTACTTGTAGTATTACACGAATTGACACATGTGATCCAACACGACGGTTCAGGCACATGTCCAATCTGGTTAATAGAATCTCTAGCCGACCATATCCGTTTACAAGCTCATCTGGACCCACCTCACTGGCGTAAAGCGGGCGTTGGGAAACGAGATAAAGGCTGGGAAGAGGGATATGATGCAGGTGCTAGGTTTTTGACGTGGTTGGTTGGTTCTGATTCAGAGTTGGAATCTACCGGTCAATTACAAGTTGGTGTGGAAGAGGTTGATGAGGGTGAGGGTCAGGGTGGGTACGAGATTCAGAAGAATGAAATTGGGTTTGGAGTTGGAAGTGGAGTTGAAATTGAACCTACTAAAACTCAAGGAGCCAAAACTCCAATGACAACGAAATACCCATTACCATCAACAGGAGAACCTGGAATGGGACAAAGACAAGGAGGAGGACGTGAAAAATCAACGAACACTACTAGTGGTTCAAAAGCAAAACCAAGACGAAGAGGTCCGTTCCCAGAATTCGTTAAATTATTAGACGCTCGATTAGAATATAACAAATATCAAGAGAGTTGGTGGGTTGAAATGACCGGTGCTGATCTTTCTACTTTATGGAAAGAATATTTAGATTATTATGCTTGATTTTTACTTTTATTTGTACTGTACATTAAGCGCTGTACGACTGAGTCATATACAGTAGATATATAGAATTTGTATCTATGTACTTTATCTGTATAGATCATTTCCTTACTGGCCTCTGTCAGACTCGTGATGGCAAATAAGTTTTTCGATAAAAGCAACTGACTTTCATCTTTCATCACACTTAGGATATAAAAAAGAGAATCCTTATATTTCAAAGGCTCCGTGGATGTCACGACAAAATACCCCATGCATAAGATCACCATCACCACATGAATCGCATCCACCCATCCCATCCCTCCCACCTAAATTTCCTGCCCAAGAACAACCCGAGGGTAACACAGTTGATCAGAAAATACCAGCCCCATTCTACCAACACAAACACAGATGTGTTGCGCTGATGTTTGAGAGCTGCTGGCGGTGAGTTGGACTGTAGTTGTATGCGCAGGAGAAGTGTTGGTATGAGAAAGTATCGTGGTTCTATTAGTGGAGTGGGGATGAGAACTAGTGCTGTACAGCCTAGAAATCCGATTGTCCATAATACTGTTGCTGAGTGTCCTGGATGACAGAATGTCAGCCCATGCGAGTCAAATTCGATTTTGGATAGTTATCAGACGTCAAGGAGCAATCGTATATCTCACTGCTCGGCAAGGACTAGTCGCAAGTCACAGAGATATGGGAGGGATCAGAGGAGAATCGGAGGGATCAGAGGAGAATGGAAGAGACAAGAGGAGGATGGGAAGGGGTGAGAGTAGAGAACATACGCAGTCTCCAAGCCCAGGCTAGAAACCCAAATAAGTAAAGTGGAGTGACCAAATACTTCGCTGCTGGGAACGGCAAGAACACCCATCTTAGGAGATAGAATACGTAATGTCGATTATCGGCTAATAAGAAAGGGTGATACATTCTGCGCATTGATCAGTGGTATCCCAGAAAACCATTCACAGTAAGGGAGAATGAGAAGTATGATCAGTGGTATCCCAGAAAACCATTCACAGTAAGGGAGAATGAGAAGTATGATCAGTGGTATCCCAGAAAACCATTCACAGTAAGGGAGAATGAGAAGTATGATCAGTGGTATCCCAGAAAACCATTCACAGTAAGGGAGAATGAGAAGTATGGGCTCACGTATATCGGTGTACGGCGAGGTTAATTGCGCCGAGAACAACGAGCGAGATCAGAGTTCTTCTGTACAAAGATAATTCAGCTCACGCATTCTAACGCTTAGTGAGCTAGCTGAGCGAACCTGAATGTGCTAAAGCCGATTGTAAGGCTTCCGCGAAGGAGCGGCTTGAGTCCTTCAGCGAGTAGATTTGGCGCGAGCAAGATACTTGAAAATGCCACAAAGTAGAATAGTTGTGGAGTATGTAATACTGGTTTATGCAGCTCTTTATGACCTGTTGACATCAGATCGGGTACCAATCGCAGGTCTAGCCTTGATCGTTTAGATGCAAAGAACGTACCGAGTACTATACCCCCATTCCAACGCAGGAAAATGATGAATCCAAGAAAGGTAGGAAGATACGGCACAACGACACGCAATACTTTGCGAGGGACGAAGAACAGGAGCTTTGAAGTTTGTGTGATAGCCGTCGCGATTTGTACTGAGTTGTATTAGCTTGGGTCTCGAATAACGTGATTATAGCATCCAGTAGAGTGACAAGGGGGCATTCAGTGGCGTGGTACAGGGCTTCAGCGGGCGTGGTATAGGGATTCAGCGGCGTGATATGGATAGGCAGCAATGTTACATGAGGTATGCGGTAAAGAGATTTGGGCGTTCATCAGGGTGAATCTGGACATACCAGGTGATCGCATGTCGGCGAGTAAAGGATCACTCGATGAAACAGTGATATCCTCCTTGGTTCTCTTATTCTCTTCCTCACGAGCGATATAGAGAAGGGAAATGGCGAATGTGAATGCTAGCCAAACCACATTCGTCTGACGAACTGTGATACTCCAAGCTCCGATCTATAAATTAGCATCCACTCTATTCCTACCGTGTATCATGCTGATAATAACACTGTCATGACACTTACTAGACTAGACGCCCACCAGGACCTCTTCAATCCCAAAAACAATGCCCCTAAAACTCCAGCAAGCGACGCAACATCCGTATAAAACAGTAATCCAAAGAACCAGACGATAGGAAAGTTTCCAATCACTATACCGACTTCATCAGGCCATACGAGGTGTTTCCAAAATGGTCTATATATCGACGCCACACGAGGACCTTTATTTCTTGCCTTTTGGGCTTCTCGTGTTGAGTGAGGGTAATCGATCTGTTCTGGTGTAGAGTGAGGGTAATCGGTCTGTTCTGGGTGTTTAAGGCGGGGGTGATCGATTTGTTTTCGCTGATCAAAGACGAGTTGTTCACATATACCAGAAATAAGAGCAGGTATGACCAGACCCGAGAATACAAGGTTGCCCAAGCGTAACATTGGTGGTGTACAGGGTAAGTGGACTGTCATCAACGGGATCGCTGTGAGAAGGTATCTAAATCATTTGATCAGTTTTTGGCGCACAACTTTATAGTATAGTATACGTGGATGTATGCAGCAAGTCAACTAGGGGAGGAGAGGAATGCGACAACTCACAAACCAGGAGGAGTCGTTATTGCTGGATCCCAAGAATCGAAATCTTCATCGCAGTATCTCTGAGTTTGAGGAATATGAAAGATCTCATCCTATACCAACCACATCATATCAGCTCAGCTCTTACCCGCACAGCAACGATTGAGGCTGTAGGGAGGGACGAACGAGGTATGGGTCTGGAACTTGATATTGAACCAAGAAGAATGCCGTAGCTGAGAATGCAAGGGAAGAGAGATGCAGGATATCGCGTCGACTCCATCTCTTCCTCGTA